>MU621190.1:0-57028 GCA_025399215.1 Globomyces pollinis-pini | reverse complement strand
CAAATTCGATGGTAGAGAAAGTTTAGTTTATGTAATTCTGCTCCAAATTCGATTGGTCGAGAAAATTTAGTTTATGTAAATTCTGCTCATCCAGTTAAACAGAAACTTCAAGTCTGTGTTGATTTTGTAGATTTTGAGCGTAATCTTTTATAGGGATGCAAAGAATATAAGAGGGCACTTTGTGTTTTGGATGTGACTTCCATTCAGGAGTGGTGTTGATTGGTCCACCAGTTCCAGGTAGAGAAAGTGTAGAAACGATGGGCATGACTTTTTTGAATTCCTCTTTAGCAATCACTTCGTTTAAAGGCTGATCACCAATTCCAGCAACCAACACAATAATAGCAAATGTCGGAACTACTGGTATTTCGGTCACAATAGAGTCATAGTCACGTTGAACATCAACAACAATGCAAGGTCTTTCTGTAGTGTTCTTGTAAAGCATTGATTCCTCCAATTTCAATGCAAGGGTTGAAATGTCAAGATTAGTTGAAGGATGTTCAACTGGAGTTGAGGGTTACTCGGGGTTCTGAATAAGTACATTCAACTCTAGAAGAACTGGGAAGAAATACCGGAGGATTACTACCTAAAACCCAAGAACGGCGGCCTCTCTCTAACTATTACGTTGCTATCAACCAGAGCAAATTGATGAAGAAATATCTAACACCAGTTGGCAGCACGTCCTAAACTCCAGTTGAACCTCCTATCAACCAGAGCAAATTGTTGAAGAAATATCTAACACCAGTTGGCAGCACGTCCTAAACTCCAGTTGAACCTCCTTCTGCCAACTGGTGTTAGATATTTCTTCAACAATTTGCTCTGGTTGATAGGAACATAATAGTAGTTGAGAGAGGCCGCCGTTCTTTTAGGTAGTAATCTTCCGGTATTTCTTCCAAGTCTAGTTTTCTTCTAGAATTGAATGTATGCAGAACCCCGAGTAAGCTCTTATTGGTTCTTTGTATCTTCTATCAGTCCACTAAGTTCTTTCATTTTATCGATTTTAACTCTTGCTGGTGTACCCACCTACTGAACATTCTTTGTGGCCAGAAAGGATTTAAAAAAGCTTAATTGTTAATTATTCCAATCCGTACGGTTTATTTCAGATCATTACCAATGGCTTAATTATTTTGAAACTCTTTAGAAAGATTGTCAGTCAGAATGATCGCATTATAGACTTTTGATTTGTTTTTATGCAAAACAACGCTGGAATATTATCAAGTTGTGTATCCAATCATTGCACTGCTCATGTACATGGTGTTGTTAATTTTTGGATATGGTTTATACAAGACTTATGGCCTTATCCATTTATGAAGTCCTTATATGGAGGTGAAGCTGGTATCAATTGGGCTCCTATGGTTGGATTAGGACTAGGAGTAGTTGATGCTGGTGTACTATACCATTGGTATTTTACTTTGTTAGAAATTAATAACATCAAGTCCATTTTCTACTGTCTTTCCACCATGAAAATTTGACCACTTTGAAATAAACATCGTCAGGACAGTAGTTCAAAACGAACTGGCGTTGACTGAATGACCTTGCTATGAAAAGATGCGTGTCGAATTCTATATTCTTGCATTATCACTCGTTAGATTATGTCAACACGTTAACAAGTCTAAATTAATTGAATCCAAAATTGCCAATGACACAAGCTATATTCTAAATATGTTTTTAAACCCCCCTATTTAATTAAATAAAAAATATTCTGTTAACCAGATAAATTATGAATCAGTTTTCGCAGATACCGAAACTTCTTTAATGACAAATAACAATTGGGCTAAACTGTTACAAATTCATTTACCAATTGGTTGTGTCATAATTTAACCCCAGGGAAAGCTATTTATCAACAGCAATGCCAAATTCAAGTCTATTTTATCTCAGATTTGTATTCTTTCTTTTCTATCTTGTTTGGATTGCTTTGGTTCTTTTCAGAAACAGATTTGAGTATTTCCTTTATCTGACAAACTGGAATTGGATAATTGGACTGTTCTATTTCTTGGTATACACTCTCTTCTTATTTTTCTAGAATGGATTCTTGACCTGTGCCCGAGTCAGTTTATCTACCAAACAAACTTTAATCAACATCAATTGGGTCTTATTTCCAACTCTAATGCCATTTGCACTGATAGTCACGATTGGATATTGGACAATTGGTAAAAATCCAAATGATAATCCCTACGAGAGATTTATTGCAACTATTCAACATACAATCAACATTATTTTTCCAACAATTGACCTGTTGTTATGTACCACTGTTTTGAGGCCGACCCAGATCATTTATCCCATAATTGCGATGTCCACTTATACTGCCATGACACTAATTGGACATCTTGTATACAAAATTCCTTGGCCATATTCATTTTTAGACAATTTACTAGGAGTGGGCCATCACGTAAAATGGGACAGAATTGTGGTTTTAGTACTGATATTATTATTAAACACGGCTGTGTCTTATATCTTGATGTATAATGTCGTTTTCTTAAGGGATAAAATACGTGTGAAGGAGTGCGATGATGTGGATGAAGAGAATGATAGAATTGATGTTCAGTCAACTATGAAAGGATATTTCAATGTGTAAATAAATGGACTAGTTTTTTGAAGTGTCAATTCTGTAGTTTTTAGTATTGGGGCAGTCCCAGTTTTTGTGTTCATTAAATTACTCACGGGATTTGTTTTGGGAGTAGAGTTTCCCCCTTTTATGAATTCGATAGAAAGACTTTCAAATTCCGTCAGTAACAACACCATTCTTTCAATCCGAACTATACTATTTCTGGTAGCCTTTGGTTGGGTATTATGGAGGTTGTCCATCGCTGGGTGGTCTTATTTTTTTTTCTTGACTAGTTGGAATTGGATACTCTGTAGTTTTGGATTTTTAGTAATTGAATCTATCTTTAATTGTTAAGTGTGGTATCATTTACACCTTGGCCGTAAATAATCAATGGAAGTCAAAAACATTGTTTAGAATGTTGCACATTGCAATGTTGGCCATCGTATCAACTATTTCTTGGATAGTGTGCCTTGGATTTTGGGCACTATTAAACAGTATTGTATTCGGAAAAGATGTTTCATTTCAAACTCGTTGGACACAGACATTCAGTCATTCCATCAACTTAATACTCGCTATGATTGATCTATTCGCGTCTAATACTAATTTGAAATTCATCCATGTTGTTTATCCAATTGGTGCCGTTTTAGGGTATCAAGCTTTAGTCTTGGTTGGACATGGTGGTTATGGGACTAAGTGGCCATATTCGTTTATGGCTAAGGTGAATGGGGGCGAAGATGGGATTAACTGGATGCCAATGGTAATGATGGGGGCGGCAGTTGTTGTCGCTTGTGTCATAATGTATGGTTTGTGTTTGTTCTTGATTAAAATTCGCAATCGACTATTTCCAGATGGAAAAACGAGAGCATCTAGTGTAGTAGAGGTAGTAGTATAGTTAGAAATAAACCTTCGTATTTTACAACGTATTTCTTTGAACTACAATGGGGGTTTTGACCCTGCTAAAACCCCTCGGGCCGTCATTAATCATGTGACGAGAATTAGTGTTACATTCGATGTAACACCATCATTGATCGGACGATCACTGATTGGAAATGGGTAATTGCTACTTGTTTCTAATTGACAACTATCAATTATAATGGACGAGCTTTCTTGGAGTAGGACTAGTTGGGCTTAATATCCAAAGAAATCTGGAACTTCTGTTTCAAAATGGTGGGTTGTGTCATCCGAATGGCACAGGTCTCTTGAATTCTTTCTATAAAACCTGGTGGTAATTGCACAATTAATTTAGAATGCAAATTGAAAGATTGTCAAATACTGTGTCCAACCAAACATTGCTTTATATTCGAATTTTGTTTGGTTTAATCACCTTGGTTTGGAATGTTTGGAGAACAGCTGCTACCGGTTGGGTGTACTTTTTATTCTTGACTGACTGGAATTGGATCATGGATACTTTGTTCTTTTTTGTAATCAAGATTGGTTATTAACTCTCTTAGGTCGGTGCATCCTATACTTATGCAGTTATCAACAACGGTGAGCAGAAGGAATCACTTCGCACTGCTTACATTGGGCTTTTTGCCGTATGTAATACCATTGGCTGGATAGTTTCTGTCGGATTCTGGCTCTTACTCAATAGTATTGTGTTTGGTGCTGAAGCATCTACTTTTGATAGATATTCTCAAACTTGGGCACATACTTTTAACTTGTTTTTACCATTGATAGACTTATTCTTATCAAAAACTAACATGAAATTCCTTCAAGTAGGATACCCAATTTGCGCGTTGTTAGCATATCAGGCTATGGTGTTGATATGCCATGGAGTTTACAAGACCGAATGGCCTTATCCGTTTATGACTGCAGTGAATGGAGGTGAAGAGGGTATCAGCTGGGGCCCTATGCTCGCCATGGGAGCAGCAGTTTCCATTGCTGCTATCCTATTTTACAGTTTGGTTCTGATGTTGATCAAACTACGCAACATCTTTTTTCCAGATAAAAAGGAAGTCTCGTCAACTGTTCAAGTATAAAGAAGGACTTGAAATAAAAAATAGTTTTCAGCATAAAGCACAAGATATAGTATTTAAGCAACTTTAGTGTTTATTTGAATTCCGTGCATTCCTTTAATTTCATCTTTTAATATCTCAGAAACCATGCCTAACGTATGAAAAAAGACAAATTACGATGTTGTTTTAACAAAGGTACACCAGCAAACTTAGGAGAAGCAATACTGACTTTGTACATGGAACCACAACCTCCTACGATATTGAATCAGATTAATTATACCTGACATATCTTCGACTACCAAATTAGTTGCTTCAAGTTGATTGGCCAGTTTTTCATGGATAATCCTTTCACCTTGAGAATAGGTAGGGAGTAAAGGGGCAATTGTAGGCCTTGAAGAAAAGAGTCGGATGTATCTAAGCATAGTCTCTTACAAAACGATGTTGAAATCAAAAGTAAAAAATCAAAAAAACTTGACCTTGAAATGAATGAGAGTTTCTTTAGAGGTGATCCAGCGGATCTGCCTCCCTCTGCAAGATTGTATTTCAACATAGCTGACTTTAGATTATCGTTGATCCTTCAAGGTGCTGGTGTAGAAGACTATGACCCGAGAGTTCTGGCACAATTGTATGAAATTGCACATTCTTACATTGTTAATGTATCATTTTAATCTTCGTTTATTATCAATTAAATAGGTATTTTTAATAATATTAATTGTTTTACAAGGTTCTTCAAGATGGTCAAGTACTTTGCGAACATGCACAGCGAAAGGAATTGAATGTTGCGGATATAAAGCTGGCTATTGAAACTAGAGCTGCGTTGGATTTTACACGACCACCTTCTAGACAAGCATTAGTAGAATTGGCAGCTAAGAAGAACAGTATCCCATTACCATTGGTTCCAGAAAAGTTTGGATTGAGATTACCACCAGAAAGACATTGTTTGATTCGACAAAATATTTCTATCAATCCAAGAGTACTACTAATGTGACGTTAAATCTATTAGAAACGAACAGCAATGGATATTGATTCACCAAACGCGAGACCAGTTCAAGTACATCCAAACATTGTACATCCCCTGTCGAAACCAATTTCATTTCAACCACAAGCTGCTATCAATCTTCATCCAACTCCTATGACAGCGCCAGTGAGTGTGATGCCTACTACTATGCCCACAACTACCAACCCTGCTACTAATGTAGATGATGATTATGATATGGAAGGTATGAAATCCAAATTTCAACTGATGAATAATTAGATTAAATATCGTCTTTTAGCTTTCAACTGTTAAATAAAAGTATTAATTTCTTTTGATTAAAAATCCGAGGTTTCTCTATATTATCTTTTATTATACAATAATCAATAAACGGTTTTAAGAATGCTGCTTTTTCTTTTGATTCAATATTTTTTGTAAAGCTTCCAATTGTTCCAAACTTTTTTCTCTCATCAACTGCTGCATCTCATGTGTATCATTCCGGTTTGTTCTCTAAGTTTTAGCCATGGTATTTTACTTGATACGGCTTCGGATGACTTTCGTTAAAAGATTTTTTCACGCTTAATTGTGGTTTTAAATCTATAGAATGTTAGTTTATATGAAATTGAATACAAGTGGGGTTCGACTGTGGTTGTGGTGTTGCTTTGATGGTGACTGCATTGATGAGCTATATAGTTGGTTACCTTTCCTCGAGACAGACTCTCCCTTTGATGGTTTTCGAGAGCGAGGAGTAGAAATAGAACCCTGTTCATTTATCGAAGGCAACTGCACTCGATTATGCTCATCTCTTAGCATCTTTTTTTGATTTGCTTTCTGCTGGTTTAGCTTCTGGTGTGCCAACTTTTCCGCCAGTATCCTTTGCTCTTCTTTAGTTTGTTCCTGTAATCTTTGTTCAATCTCGGTTACTTTCTGCTCTACTACACCACCAGTACCTTGGCGTCGATGTTTTGGTTTTTGTGTGTCATTTTTATCATTGGGCTTGATTGTTGTTTTTCGTGATATATTTGGCACTTGATCTACTTCTAGTTTGGCTCCACTTTCTCTTTCTGCTAGTGAAGCGATATTTTTCTGCGCAGATTCTGGATTTTGGATGTTCTCGGTTGCAGTTTCGTTTTGACGCTCTGTGTCGGCAGTTTGATTGATTTGGTTTGGCTCAACATCAGGGTTAACATGGATATTATCACTACCGCCTGCACTCGACTCCATTTTGGATTCATTCTTATTGGATTTTTCGTTCTTTTTTATCTCTGGATGCTGAGCTTGCCGTTTCTTGAGGTTGGATCTTGGTATCTTACTTGGCTTTGGCTTTTTGGTGTATATCTCCTTACAAGTCTCCGAACCTTTATCTAAACAAGGCCAAGTTATATTTTGATGCGGTTTAAGGTGGTGTGGAGGGTTTTTAGTCGGCTGTCGTTGATCAAAATCTTCTCTGTACACCTTTGCCAAATTCATACTCTCTTCTAATTCATTTCTTTGTTTTTCAAATCTTTCTCGTTTGCGCTAAACTGTTAGTTCAAATTCGTATATTGAAAATAGTTTGAGTGTTGTTAAAAGAGCATTCATCTTACCTTTTCTTCAATTTGCTTTTCAAGTTCTGCCTTCCATTCCAAGTTAGCCTCTATTCTTTGATCATAATCAGGGTCTTCTGTGCATAACGTTGTTTTGGTTCTTGAGAATGGATTGCTTGGTTTTGGTGGGATACCTTTGGGTGGAAGTGGACTGCGAGATTCTTGTGTACTCGTGTGTGAAATAATACGACGATGACGAATATTTGAATTTGCTCTCCCTTCCCAAAAAAAGTCGGTTGGCGGTGGTGTTGGGGTGATGGGAGGTCTCGATTTTTCAGCATGATACCGTTTTGGATCTGATGGTTCTATAATTAATGGACATCAGTTACTCTGACTCTGACATTAAAAGGTTCTTTAAATGAATTACTTGTAGTTTTGTAATGGCATCCAGTGTTCGCTACGATGAATCGAAATATTTATACCCGTCCACTCTTCATAGGAGACATATCAAAAACAGGAGAAGGATTATTCAACTAAAATATTATCTAAATTCGCAGTCTTACTTTTTGCTCCATCCTTTCTCGTTCCTTCCGTTCTCGATTTTCACTAGCTTGATGTGCTGAAATCTCGTCAGTAATTCAACCTAATACCTAATTCATTCAGCCATTCCTGCTTTTGTAATTCTTTGTTCTTATTGAGTCAGTCGCAGTACCTTGACTTACATGATGAGCTACTATTCGAACCATTTGGTGTAGATTAGTTAATCTGTAAATTGAAAAACGCGAGAAATTTTAACATTCATTCATATTGGTGTACGAATTGAGAATGTAGCATCAGATTAATGATCAACAAAAATTAGTACACTCATTTATTTATTTTGGCAATACAGCAACTTCACTAACGGAAGCAGTTCCAGAATACCGTTTTTTAATGAAATTTCGTAGTTGAAATGATTTAAAAACAAGCAACCAAAAGATCCAAGTAATAATATAAAATCCAAAGCATAGAGCTAACACTGGTCCCCACATGATGATATCTTCACTTCCACCATTAACAGCCTTTATGAAAGAATATGGAAAATCCTCTTTCAAAACGAGTTTTGTGAAAAATATCAATACAGTGTAAAAAAACATGACTATTACTGGATAAATTCCATGCTTCCAAGTCAGTATTATATCGTTGGTACAGTAAATGTCGATAATTGGGAGTATAAAGTTGAGCGTATGACTAACTGTTGATGAAACACGCATCTCAGTTGGTCTGTTGGGCCCAAATACTAATGTATTCAATAAGCACCAAAAGACCACAACTACTATCGTACTGATTGTAGGAATAATAGCCATAAATACCTGATACACTCTTAGATACGTTGTTGGGGACTTCACCATTAAAATTGCAACCTATAAAGTGATGTTAGACAATTGTAGATGAAATACCAAAAAGTATAACCAATCCAACATCCAATTCCAATCTATGTTGTTAGTATAATATTTTCATATGGTTTACTTGTTAGGAAGAAGAAATAATGATAATTTTGTTTTTGAAAGAAGATTCCATAACAAATCCAAAAAGATACGTATACAAAGCATATTATTCGAAATGCAAGTAGTGGACTTGTCATCGGTTGTGTTTGATAGTCAAAACACGAAAACCCATCTATCAACAACCCATTGGACTAATATCCAAATACCGCTTGAAATATACGGAATAATCGGTCATGGACTACATTCTGAAGTCTAAAACACGTCAAAGCCTAATGATTTTGAGTCACAAAGTTGAATGTTTCTGTTTTTTCCATTTCACACTTGTCTTAAAAATGCAACGGGAAAGAATTGCGCCAACAACGACCACATCGACTGCTACATCAACAGAGCAACAGACATCAACGAGTCAAGTTCAAGGAACAATTTTACTGCATTCTGATTCAGCAACATCACAACGAGTCGTTCATTTTGAAGAGGGTATCATTGATAATGAACATCTAGATAGAAAGAAATCGAAAAGTAATTGAATCAAACAATATTTAACTAGAGTTTAGTTTGCTGTATTTTTAGAAAACCCTACAATCCAAATGATTCATCGTCTGATGAATCTTCAAGTGATGATGAATCAAAAGGGAATTCGTATGAAGTCCAGCCTAAACAACGGAAATCCAAAGCAAAACATTCACATTCGAGTCATTGCAGCCATTAACGCAAATAAAAACTTGGTTAATTATTGTACTTTTCACTTCCAAACCAATAACTAATTGAAAAAGGGAATATGGTAGTTTATTAAAAACACTTATTGATGATGAGAAAAATCAAACATCGCATCAAATTTCACATCATTGTTTAACCCAACCCCCATCATAAGGTCAGCGTAAGGATTGGACATTTCAGCCACAGACTCGAGCAATTCAGAGTTACCAAAGGCTTCCATTTGCATTGGTTGGGAAGTAGGTTGGTTAAACAGAGGATGTTCATCCAATTCTTCTTCTGGAGAAGGAACTAGCATGTCCACTTTACTGTCTACTAAACTGTCACCCCTTAGGTTGCCTAATGATTTGATTGCGAGAACTAGTAATACGGGATCTCTGCAAGTTTCAAATCGCTCCAAAAGTATTTTTTGTTGAGTCCCAATATTGTAGAGTGCACTCTGTTGAGCTAATGATGCTTTGATTGTTTGATAAGACAGATCGGCCATCGAAATGTCATTTGGGTTGAGATTCATACGACTAACCACTAAAATCATAATACCGACACCAAAAATACAGTAGGCAAGGAATGGTGGCACATAGCTAAAGGAAGGATTATGTTTCAAAAATCCTTGCAGAATCGCAGCACAATCACATGCTGATAAAAACACTTCCCTTGCGGCAGTACATGATGCTGCTAAGTTGGCATCTGTTTCAATGTTTCTAAACAAAGAGAGCTTTGGTAAATCACATTTGATTGCATGATACAAAAACATCAAGAAAGCGTTGTTCCAAGTAGTTTTAGGGTCAGCTGGAGGTATATCAGAATTGATTTCTTGTAACACATTTCGGATTGAATCAGGCAATGCGTTATGCCAGTCATTGAGAGCACTTCGGATTGTCATTTCTCGTAGTAAAAATAGAGCTTGTGATTTCTTTTTAGAATGTCCCTTGAGATTTGTAGTGATATGAGCAATTCGACTGTGAATTTTCACTAAAATGACCGTGTATGCGTTGACAGACAGATTTCTGAGAGTTAAAACGTATAGTTCATCCGACGACATTATACCAACTTCTAGTAATTCTTTGTAATCTTGAGGATGTGCTTGAGGAAATTGATTAGTTGGATGCGAAGGAAGTCTAATCAAACATTGAGCATCTGTGATGATGGGGTTTTCGTATCGAAGGGCTGAGAGCAAACGATCACCAAAATAAATACTCCACCAAGTGCGTCTCATCATTTCTTTGTTTTCTTCAGACATACCTTGTCTAGTATAAGCTTCTTCACTGTTCAACCCAATTGAAATAGCGATTCGAATACCTACAGTATAATAATAGTAGGTTTCAGGTCCACGGTTAGTTCCTATAAAGGTATAAACAAATTAAAATATTACTGGTGCAATAAATGACCAAACCAAGTAACCCTAATACACCATGGAAAGAAGGTTTTCTGAATATTCTTCTCAAGAAAGTTTCTGATTTTCTAAAGTAAATATCTGCCATTTCTTGTCGAGAACCGAATTCTGCATTCACCATTGAAGGAGGAGCAACACTTGCGGCTAAAGCGTAAAAAACGAAGCGCAAAAAAGTAGATTCATTCATAGCCTTTCTAGCTTGGTCTTCAGACAAAAAGCAGTAACCTAAGCAATGAGAGGGAAAACAAACTAACCAGCACCGGCCCCAGCAAAAAAGAGCTCCTCCAAGTCTGGTCGTTTATAATCTACATATGGAGGGAATTGAGAGGCAGCAGAAGGTGCAGGAGAAGCAGGGATGACAGATTGTAAGGTAAGTCTTGACATATGAGAGTTTGGAGAGCCAGTAGGTTTATGACCTTCATCCTGAGAGTCAGAGACTGAGTGTTCGTCCAAGTTCAAGGCATCAACGATAGCTTCTAATTTCTTGAGTCTTTCTTCCAAAGCTTTTGAACGACCAGGTTTAGGTCCAGGTTTTTTAGATTCAGGGTGACCAGTTGGTGGGCGCATAATAAAGGAGAAAGTTGAATGATGATTTGTTACAAGCAAAAATGAAAAAACTCAATTGAAGCCACCCATCAACAACAATCGAAGAATTTCTAAAGTGAGTAAGTATCCGAGAAAATTATACTGATTGATGATGGTATGGTTGCTATTGATCTTTATTCAATTTAACAAATTAGAACGCGAATTGGGGATGCTGGACACTCTTTTCTTTTTTGGACAAAATCACCGTTTGATCATGGATTGTCATGCTCTCCTTCTATCAAAAATTGATTCAATAACTGCTCATTCCGCTCCTTCAAAAAAGAAAGGTTCTCCTCTATTTTGCTCACCTTAGTCAACTTTGACTTGCCAAATGACCCATCTTTTAATTTGTCCCTTTGTCTTGATGAACTGGATTTATCAGATGCTTCTCTTAATGTTATTTCAAATGATCCCTCTGATGTCCCCTCAAGTCTATTTGACTCTTCTACTCCTTCCTCGGATTTAGATGCTACTCCAAAACCATCTAAAATATATCATTTACCTCCTGATTGGTCATTAACACCAACTAATTCTACAATGGATCCTTTCACTGATCTTGAAACAACTGGTAAAACATTCAGATCTTTCTAATTTCATTTTGATCAACCACTCCATTTATATATTACTAATTTGTCTAGTGAAAGCAAAAGACTTTAAACCAAAATTCATATTGAAAACTCCAATGAAGACTTCATTCAAAGACTTGTTGTTACAAGCAGGTAGAGATTTTCGGAAACTTATCATAGACTCACCATTGATCGATTTTTCTAAATCCGAAGATGATCAACAATATATAGACTTAAAAGAGAAAGAATCATTCCAAAAATCCATATCAGAACTTGATATGGGAAAGGACAGTTTTTTGTTTGATGACAGCACAAAGTTTGTCAATGAAAAAGTTATATCTGGAGATGCAGATCAAAGTACAATGACTAGTATTATTCATAATCATGAATATAAAGAGCAGAATTATGTTTTCTCAGAAAACCTTTTCTGTGACAATCAAAACAGGATATCAGATATACGAGCAGAATCTGAATTTGGAGATCTAATGGCCCAATCAAATCCGTTACATGACTTGAATGAGGATAACCAAGAATTGTTCCAAGTCTTTGGGGAGGATACTTCAAAAAACAACCATACAGAGGATGTGTCCCATTATACGAACAACGAAGGGGATCTCATTGATTTTCAAATTGATGCTAGTGTTATTTCTCCCAGCAATGATGAATTTGTGTGTTCTCCAAAAAAACTAGAAAAATCTGACTCATTGGATACTTTTGGTATTGAAAGGTTTGAATCGAGCAGTACAAATTCAAATGATGGGTTACAGTCTAAAATGCAGTTTAATTATGGATCTATACCACTCTTTGAGAATCAAGATGAAATGAATATTGAAGCTTTATCAGTTCCCGATAACATAGAGACCAAAGAGATGTCTGCAAATACGATGGAATTAATCCATCAAGCTGGATTCGAAAACGAACTATTGCCAAATAGTAATGTTTCAATTTCCCACCCTTCGAGTGGGTATTTTAGTGAAGAAGAGGAAGAAATAGAAAGTCATCTATGTGATGGTGAAGATGAAGATTTATTTAATAGTAATGGTGACCATTTGTACTCTTCAAGTGTTGACCTTGAAGATATCACGTCAGTTCAAGTAAATGAAAATATACACACCAAAGATATCGTGAAAATAGCGGCAGATAATCAACAGCTTGAATCGAAAGTAGACGATATTACAAAAACTGACGGAAATGCGCAGTCACCTCTAGAATCTAGTTGGAATCCAACAAATTTATTTGATGCTGATGTAAAATCTGAAGAAAGTGCGAATTCAATAAGGCAGTTGTTGGACGATATTGAAACTGATGAAGACAATCCATTTTCAATCAATCACACTGAGAAGGGTGGTAGTCGAATTTTGGACGATTTCCACAAGCTAAAGCAGGATATGGATGATTATACAGGCAGTTATCAAGAGAATGAGTTTGGACAGACCATTTTAAGTGACGATGATGTTTGCGAAAAGGATTTTAATCTTGATGATGAACAGAAACTGTATGATCAAAACATAACAAGGACGATAGAATCGAAAGAAAAGGGGGAATACCAGGCTTTTGATGTGCTTCAAGATTTGGTATCAAACGTGCAATTGGAGTCACAATCATCGATCAGTTTGCTTGATAATAGTATATCAACAGGACTTGTACTTAGCAATGATACACAGACCCCGCAAAATCATCGAACAATGAACTCCAAGATATCAGATCTTTTTTCGCCTGGTAGCTTTTTTGCTTCGAAATCATGTGATTTGGGACAACTTGGAGATGAGGGCCAAACTAATAGGGTAATAAGCAGTCTTTCTAAAGAATATAGCCCGCTTGGTACACACCTACGCTGGATAAAGACGGTCGTCTTATTGATCTGATTGGTGATGTAACACCAGTGGAAAGAAGAGAAAAGATTGTTTGTGTTTTGATGATGTTGACTGTTAGGGTGAGACTCCTGCTGGTAGACGAAAAGTTAGAACACCCTTATATGAACCTTCTCCTATTATTCCAGAGGCTACGCCGCAACCTCATCTCACTCAACAGGAAATAGATAAAAAAGTATCGGATATCAGGGCTACTCAAGACCCATTTGTTACTCCACCATCAATACCTCCACCACAAGAGGTATTGATGCAAGAACCAATCCGGGTCGTTACTAAGCAAGTCGATCAGAGCACTATGGCGAATGATAAAGTCGAAGAAGAGCCATCAGTAATAGATCCATTTGATTGGAAAGCTGCACTTCAAACCGTGGATGATATTAATTATGAAAATTGTGCGGCTGTGACGGAACCGGTATTGGCTAGTTTGATAATGACACAAAAATTGGAGAAGGCAGAAACCTCAATAACAGACAAGATAAAGCCTCCAAGCGCATCCCACACAACCAACACATCCAAAGTAGGTAAAGGACAAAAAGCAGTAGTTCGGAAACGGCCACCTCAACCAATAAAGGTGTCAAACATTATTTCAATTCCCGACAAACCTTCTATTAAAGCGCAATCAAGACACCGATCAAATACTATACACGTAATAAAGCTGTTTTCAGTCAAGCGGTCTCCCCAGAAACTGAAAATTCGGATCTGCAATTCAGCGTCCAAAGAAATTGCATGGAATTTGACGCAAATAGGCCCTGTAACCGTTAAACGAGATCAAAACGAGCATACGTTTTCTGACTCAATATTTAAAATTGATTTTCAAAGAGGAAAGCTGCCTGGAAAAGGATCGCAAGATATTTGCATCACATTTTATCCAATACTGGATGGCATATATACACAAGTTTTTCACCTAAAGGGCAATGGCCAAATCATACAGTGTCATATTGAAGGTACTACTATCGCGAAACCGCTTCCTATTGAACCAGAAAGACATGCTAGTGACGTTGAAACTGAGGATAAATCTAATGGCATTCAAACTCTCAAGTCATCAGCACATAATCTGGAACTTCCCAAAAAGGTGGAGGTGAGCCAGGCAATTAATGGCAAAAGTCCTGTTAGACTTGACATCCCCATTGCCAACAATGTCAAGTTTAGCCCCAAAGAAGATAAGTCAGACCAACTGCGTCTAAAACCACAAATACCAGTCAATTCACCAAGTACAAAAGAAAATTTCGAAGTTGATAAAGATACAGAATGTATGGATGATATATGTTCTAAATCCAATCCTACTGAAAATCAAATCCCTTTTATGCAATTGCTAAAAACTCCCGTACCCAAATCAGAAGTGCGGGAGTCGATTGGTATAGTTCGCAGTGCTAGGCAATCAGTTCTTGTTAAATCCTCACAAATTAATCCTTATACTGCACAATGCAACATTTTGCGAACGCCTGCCAGAGAAATGCCAATACCCTTACCCACTTCAATTTCGAAGACTTCTCGTGTACCAAATTTAACAAGAAACATTTTAAATTTTGGCGTAATGAATCCTGGTGAATGTAAAACCTTACATCTTCGAGTATGCAATCCAGATTCAAAAAATGCAATGGTCACTTTCATTGTGACGGGAATATTTAATCTTCCCATTCGAGAACTTATTATTACTGCCAGAAGCTATATTGTGTTGCCCATATTGTTTTCAGCTGACCAAATAGGTCATTTTGAAGAAAGGTTAATTGTTAGAAAGAATGAAAGCGTTTTAAGAATTGGATTGATTGCTATAGTAGAAAATAAACAGTCTTAATTTTTTATAGTTTATTTAATCAATTTTGATATTTTAATAGTATGGCCGTCCATTTTTGAACTTGACAATATCTTTCTTACCGCCAAATCTGAGCAAACCTAGAGGATCGGAGGTTGTCTTCTTATCTTCACCAAATCTTACCGGTGCAAAGTCCCAATCATCTTGACTTGGTACATAAATATGGGATACATATGTGGAGATGTCTTCTAAAAACCGCTTACCTGGCTTGACACTTTGGGAAAGCCTTCGTAGTAAACTATCAGGAGCTTTTTCAAGTTTAATTAAATCAAATGTAACAATCAATGCTGCTACAATTGGACAAAAAATTGCAGTTATGATTGTTAATATCATAAACCAGTAGTCAATATCCAACACAATAGAGGTGGGAGATGAAATCGAATATGGTTCAATAGTGGTGGCTAGGTGTGATCTCGCTGCAAGAAGTACAAGTCCAATTGATTCAGCCATTTCTTTTTCATATACTACATCAGCAACATCCGTACTAGGATCAGGAAATATTCTGAACATTGAAGCATAACTTTTGCTTAGTGCATGAACTGTTTTATCGAAAACAGGGGCAAATAACGAATATGTCAAGTTTGGTATTTTGGGATCATCCAAGCATCGATTTCCAATCTTTTGACATGATTTTGGAGCATTGGGACCGATGTAATCTACTAAAAGTCTAGTAACTGTCTTATCCTGTTCATCTATTCCATAACGAACTCTTGTAAACCCACTGAATTCTCGAGCAATGATACTACATCTTCTAGTCTTCAATGAAGTAAGTGAACTATCCCAAGATGATATTTCTAAATCTAATAATGAAGTTCGAACTCCTTTAGAGAGTTCGATGACACTGATTGCCAAATCAGTTTTAGCTACATCAGTATAAGTGGCATCAGCTGAAAAACAGGAAACACTCAAAGCAGCTATATCTTGAGTTGCTTCAAGAAAAACAAATTCGTGTCCAGCATCCAATGATATATCACGTAACGATACAGTCAACGGCACCAAGAGAACATTATTTGAAACCATGCCGACACAATCACTACATGCCAAGTTGATACCAAACGATAGAAAGAGCACATTTCTACCATCAATAGGAGTAGAATTTTGAAATGTATTTGCAACTGTATACGCTGAACCAACACCATGTGATTTTGGATATGGAACATTACTCATAGACAATTCCGCGACAATCAAACAAGTATAAAACAAGTAAGCTACAAAAAAAGATCAATAAAAAAAGAATGAAATTACTTGACCAATAGAGTAGTTGATTAAGACCTTCACCTTTCACAGAATCACTTAATGACCGTACAGTTGCTTCACCATTGATGATTTTAGATATAGTAGCCAGATGAGCGTGTCGATGATTGACTAATTCACTACCATGAATGGCAATATAACCCAATAATGTAATCGCGAATCGAAACCCCAGAGACCATCCTTCATCAGCCAATATTATACTTCCCACATTCGGGATAAGTATGGCTATCATTGGGAAAGGGCTTAATAATAGGAGCAATAGAACACATTCTGTTTTATATGTTACATTTTCATAGTACTTTTCCATTATAATGGCAGACCATTTGTTGATTATTCTTTCAATAGGTGAAGCTTTTGCCAAATTGAGTGATGATGCCGCTTTTGCAAACTCAGCATTGCGTTCTCCATCATCATCATTTAATGGAATGGTTTGAATAATATCTAATCCTTGTCGCGAATCTTTATTCTTTGATGACCGTTGCTTTAATCCACCGCTTAACGCTTCTTCAGATGTCTTTGGTGGTTGTAAATTATCACCCATTCCAATCTTCTGTTTTGGTTGAAACTTTGATTAAACGCGAAAAATAAACAGAGATAACCACGTTTGATTATTAGTATCTAGTCACAATGACTTTTCCTAAAAAAATTACCGATAAATAGCTCATATCTAAGATTGACATGAGGGTGTATACATGAAATCACAATCTTACTAATACTCATATACATTATTTTGAAAACAGTCTTTTTTAAAAAACATTTTATAATTTTAAACTCCAAAAACGTAAATTATCTTTGATCTGACGGTCTTCGCTGTGGTTGATATGGTTGGTTAGGATAGTGTCCAAATCCTTGCTGGGGTGGTGCAGGACGATATGGCATAAATGGTCTTGGAGGGCCTTGACCTGGTCCAAAGTTATTAGGAGGGCCTTGACCTGGTCCAAAGTTATTAGGAGGACCTTGACCTGGCCCATAGTTATTCGGAGGACGAAATTGATCGTTAGGATAATGTCCATGTGGAGCAGGAATAGCACTATTAAGTTGCCCAGGTGGATATGGTGCTGGAATTCTCTGATTTTGTGGATTGACTCTAATTGGGGAAGGATCATAATGATCATCAAAACCAGGGTTTGGTCTGACACCAAAATTCTGTGGGGCATTTCCAGGATATTGATTATTAAAGTTTTGTGGATGTTGATTAAAATTCTGTGGAGGAGGGCCTTGATGTTGATTAAAGTTCTGTGGTGGTGGTCCGGGATATTGATTTTGTGTAGGTAATCGATACTGTTGAGGAGGTCCCATTGGTCCCATTGGTGGAGGAACTCGATAATTCGGTGATGTACCACCAAGAGGTGGGGAACCAGGATAGTTTGGAGAATGACCACCCATTGGTCGACCCATTTGACCTTGTCCAGCAAAATTCGGCGAAGTACCACCCATTGGTCGTGGTATATACTGTCCATTTCCATTATATGGTCTAACATTTGGATTCATTGGTCCAAGGTATGGATCTCGGTTGGGAGGTGAACCAGAGGGTAAATGAACAGGCGGTTGTGGTTGATTTGCATACTGAGGAGCTTGTTGGCGATATGGAGCATACTGTGGTCTGGGTGGTGGGACTGTATTAGATGGTCCATATTGGTGTGAAACAGGTCGAAATTGCGGTGCGGGTTGACCAGCAGAATGGGTACGAGGCGGGTATCGCTGCTGAACAGCCGGTTGTGAAAACTCCACACGATTTGGTGGTGAAGGAGAACGTAATGGCGCAGTAAACGATTGAGCATCACTCTTTGGGGACAGTGATGCATAACTAGTTCTACGATCACCACCATGTTCTTCGTGAGTTGATAAAGATGCGTAACTAGTCCTGATGTCTTTTCGATATGGATCTGGTACATTCTCATTCTGACTACCAAGGGATTGGTAACTTTGTCTTCCAGGTGAGGTAGGACTCTGTGATTGATAATTTGCTAGTGACTGATAAACAGGTCGAGCAATACCAGGAGATGGTGTGTAATTTCCATAAGGTCCAGGAGACTCAGTCATAGTTCGAGGATCGCTTTCTTTTCGGATTAAACCAGGTGATGGATATGAATGCTCGGATTCATATCTTCGTGCAGGTTCAGCTAGATGTGTAGTTGGTGGTTCATGAACAGTATGGAATGAAAATGGAGGTTCGTGTTCAGAAACATGTTGATTAGGCATTGATGTTTGATGTTGCATTGGATGAAAAGCTTGTGGAGGTTCATGTTCTGGTGGAGGAACAACTTTTCGCTTGGGAACTACATATGGTACTGCTGAGCCTTTAACTTGATCATCTTTCAATAATATAGAGCTGTGCTTGGTTGGCAATCCAGATACAGGCCGGCTAGAACTACTTTCATCGTCTTTGTTAACCACATATAGTTTGGGTACTCGTTGACGTGCGTCATCAATTTCTTCCATTTCATATCGTTTTGTGAAGCTAGCAGTGGTAAAGTCCACTTCTTTGTCTCCTTCATTTACAATTTCGAAACTGGCAACTGTTTCTTGTGTTAAATGAGAAGAAACACTATTTCGCACATTCATGTGCACTTCCGGTTCGGTATTACCATCATTTGGATATTCATTTTGAGCAGTTGTATTCGATTGAAGTTTCTTTTCTTTTACAGCTGCTAAATTGGCTTTATGTTCCCTGGCAATTTCTCGCATTTTTTCAATTTGCTTTCGTCGCATTTCTTTTTGCTTGTCTTCTGGCGAGCTTGGTACAGCAGGAGATTGAAGTTCATCTAATCTTGTTAGCTTATCTATAAAAACCTTCTGGAAGTGTGGGTGGGATTTCTGTTTCAGGACGTTCATTTAAAACCCTGTTTTTCAATTCTTGTGATTTTTTCTTCATTTCAATTTCCAATTGCTTTAACTTTTGAACATCTTCATGTCGTTTTTCAGCTTGCTGATTTTGATTAGATGGTTCGATTGCAGACGCAATGTTGGCACTTTCATTATCAAGTCTTTGTTTGCGGAGCATTTCATCTTTTTTCATTTGAAAGGCCAATTCGAATTCACTTCCACCCTTATTACCTAAAATTAAATTTAAATGATTACTGTTTTGGTTCGAAGTAGATTGAAATTGAAAAGGTGTAGTATTTTCAAATTCGAAATCAGGCTCATCGTCTAATTCTTTGAATAAATCATCCACTCGACTGTCTCTTCGACTGCCTTCATCATTCTCGTCTAATTTGATTAACCGTCTGACTTCTTCTCTTTTCAAAATTTCTGCCCGATCAGCTTCTTCTTTCAACCTTTTAGCTTCGGCATCCTGTCGTTGACGCTCGTCTTGTAGTTTCTTGGCTTCTGCATCCTGACGCTCTTTCAATTTCCTAGCTTCTTCTTGTTTCAAAGCTTCAGCACGCTGGCGCTCTTCTTGTAGTCTCTTCGCCTCTGCGTCCTGCCGTTCCTTCAATTTCCTAGCTTCTTCAGCACGCAGTCGCTCTTCTTGTAGTTTCTTGGCTTCAGCGTCCTGACGCTCTTTCAATTTCCTAGCTTCTTCTTGTTTCAAAGCTTCAGCACGCTGGCGCTCTTCTTGCAGTCTCTTGGACTCGGCATCCTGTTGTTCCTTCAATTTCCTAGCTTCTTCCCGTTCTCGCTCCTCTTGCAGCCTTTTAGCTTCAGCACGTTGTCGTTCTTCTTGCAATCGTTTTGCTTCAGCACGTTCTCGCTCATCTTGCAGCCTTTTAGCTTCAGCACGGTCACGCTCATCTTGCAACCGTTTAGCTTCAGCACGGTCACGTTCATCTTGCAACCGTTTAGCTTCAGCACGATCTCGCTCATCGTGCAACCGTTTAGCTTCAGCACGTTGTCGTTCATCTTGCAACCGTTTAGCTTCAGCACGTTCTCGCTCATCTTGCAACCGTTTCGCTTCAGCCCGTTCACGTTCACGTCGCTCCAACGCTTCCCTGTTCTGCAATTCCTGCGCCGTTTGTGGAGGTGCATGATACGTTCGCGGAGGCAGGACAGGTTGTGGAGCTCTATTCTGCAATACAGTCTCAGATTGGTATACAAAATCCGGTTCTTCATCCAATTCACGAAACAAATCATCCACACGAGTTTCACGTGCAAGTCGTTCAGCTTCTTTGGCAAGTCGTTCTTGTTCAATGGCTTCTTGTTTTAATCGTTCATTCAAGATGCGTTGTTGTTCAGCTCGTCGTTCATTTTCAAGTCGTTCTTGTTCTTCTCGAATTCGTTTGGCTTCTAATTCCGCTTTACGCATTTTTTCTTGTTGTATTACTGTTCGGATGGGTGGTAGTTCTACAGCTTTGGTTTTCAATTGTCCAAGTTCACATAGATCTTTGGCAAATTCTACAGGTTTGATGATATTAGTGGACCCTGGGGATAAATAAGGTGTATTTACCAATAATAAGACTACGTTCATATTGAGTTGATAATTGATGAACTGCTTGGATTTCCGATAATGTCATCCCTCCAATGATAAATAAAATCGTACGTCGACCATGGGATAGGTAATCAATTCCAGACATATTTTGAGTATCTACTGGGACAAGTTTACCCCAAGTTGCTGAAAATCCTTGTGGTGAAAATGGAATAACCACTCCTTTTCCACGTAGGGTTGATAATGTACGATCAATATCTGTAGATCCTGTTTTCTTGAATGGAACTACTAAAGGAGATCCATCATTTTTCAATATATCTTCAATTATTTTGCCAATTACAGGTTCATATTCATCAGATGCTTGTTTTGGGATATTATTCAAAGATTTCCAACCTTTGTAAGTATATCGATACTATCATCAACATGAAATTCAATTACTTCGGGATGATTTTCGTTTTGTGGCCTTGGTTTTTTTCCGAATAATACTTGAATACCTTCCATTCCATCTACAGCAACCTGTCCTAGTTGATCCTGTGCAGCTTGAATGATTTCCGGTTTTGTAAATAAATATCGAATAAAGTATACCAAAAACAGTCGTAGTTTATCATCCACACTACTATTAGTCAATCAAATTACTCGATCTTGTCATTTAAAAGTAGTTTTTGGAGTTCTTTATGTGGATCAGTAGCTACATTTAACGAGATATCCTATAATTTTAGTTTTTAATTAATATACCTGTTCAAGACCAGCAAATAGAGCCACTTGTTTGTTTACAATAGCGGAAGCCAGAGCATCTGATAAGCGTTTATGTTCCATAATCTTTTATTAAAATGAAAATAGAAAACCTATGATGAGATATTAAAATTATAAACCTTTTGACCTTCAGGTATAGAGAGCGTCTGATCCATCAAACCGGAAATGGAAGCCAAAGCATCCCCATTAGGTTTCGTAGGAATTTGAGAATTGAGACTGTCAAAGTAAGCCTTGGCAGCAGGATTTTCATTAATTAGTTTCAATATTTCATCATGAATTTGATGAACTTGAGTATGTCTCAATTTAGCCTACGAGTGAGAACCAAAAAGGATACATAAAATTGATCATTTTCAGTCAAAGTCATGATATTTTCATTTGGATTATCAGGGTTAAGACTAAAAGATGAGAATGATAATGAGTACCCTATTCTTTTGAAATCATCAACGTTTAGTAAATCGTGAATTGAAGATTCATAATAGTAAGAGTGAATTAAAGGGGAGAAAGGATCACTTGAACGGTCAATGATGATAAAATCGACATTTTTTTTATCATCGTTTGGTAATACTTTTGGTAACTCCATCAAGTCCAACTTTTTTTGTAATCTCCAAGCTAGCCTTGCGGCTAGACAGGTACCAGTGCTGAAAGGGTCATAATATTTGATTATTGGAGTTTGGTGTAGGACAGTCAATACAGCCATCATCTTTATCATTAGTATGGTGATATTGATATTAGGGAATTGATGATTACAAGAAACGATATGAATATAAAAGAGATTGATGACTTGTAACGAATTAAGGATATGAATGTCTGATTTACAGAGATTCTGATGATTTAAAAGGAAAAATATGAATATATGTAGAGAAAGGAAACTTACTTTATCAGCATAAGAATCTAGATGGTCATCTAAATCTTGTAATGGTTGATTTATGTATAATAATTTTGAAGGATGATTGATATTGAAATGAAAAGATCTTGAATCGAATACTAATATTATTAATGATAAGAATACTGTTAAAGTTGAATTCAGCGTTATCAATCCAACCTTTTATGATTGAAGCGACTCTAAAATAGATTAGAATTCCAATAAATACTTTGAAGATTTTAAATTATTAGCTAAATGATCGGGAGTATGATTTAAAGTGATGATAAAACATTCTTGATATAGAGAATTGTTTGAATCATTTATGATAGTATTTATATTTTGATTATTTGATGCTATTAAATAGATAGCCATTGATTTTAAATCTTTTGATCTTTTATCATTTAATAACAAGCATTCTAATATTAAATTAGTTTAATGAATTACTATTTATGGATAATTCTAATAAATCAGCTAAATGAAAATAATTTTGAATTAAATTAAAAGATAGTTGACAACAAATTAAAGATTTGAATAAATTTGAAGTTTTTATGGCGGTGATTAAAGTATTTTTAATGGATTGAATCAACTTTTGTTCCAATGAAAAACTTGACATTTTAATTTAGTTGTAATTTAGTATTCAGTAGTAAGTTTGTAATTGAAGTTGATGTTAGGGTTATTTATTGGTTAGGGTTATTTTAATAATAAATTTCATTGGGGTTGTAGTAAATAACTAATAGGGTTACATAAAGTCCACTCTTTTTATTAATTATTAAATACTAACTAACTACTTAGTAACTAGTAACTACTACTACTTAGTAACTACTACTAGTAATACCAGTACCAGTAACTACAATTATGATAATCGTGTTACCATCGGCTTCTCATCATATGAGCCTGTTAAACTACTAAAACGCCTCTTTCTTGTTTCTCATTTTGCTTCTCAATTTTAGAATGTTACTAGCAATATTATTATTACAAACTAGTATGGCTCAAGTTTGTAATAAATTACCTCAAGACACTTTATGTGGTCAAGAATACGCTGGTTACCCTATTGCTAAACCAATTCAAGACTTTAACAATTCTTTAACTGATGCCGTAGCTAATTTAGATAATGTTGCTGCTAATTTCGCTAAAGGTTGTGGGGCTTCAAATAATGTAAACACCGTATTAAATGGTGTCTCCTCTTTACGTTTTCAAGTATCAATTCAATGCTCCTTTTATGTTAAAGAAGCTATCGATAAAAATTGTCCTGTCCCTCCTCCTCTATTACCAAAAGGTCCTCTTCTATGTTTAGACCAATGTAGAGTAGGTGCTTTCTCTTTACAATCTTTCATCAGAAATTCTACTACTTGTCCAAAAGGTCAAACAGACCCTCAATTAGCTCAAAATTATAAATTCGAAAATGAATATTGTCAATTCGTTGATGCTAACATTCAAGCAAATAATAACGTTTGTGTAAAAGGTTCAACTCTTGAAGCTGCTAATTGTGGTAATCACCTTTATCTGAATACATAGGTTGGCAATCAAAAACATTAGCTATTCAACAATGTAAAACTGTCCTAGGTGCCGGTTTCGATGATGTCTGTTGTAAATCTTTATTGGATAAAGAAAATTCTTCGGGTTCAAATACTCTCATCATCATTGGTGTAGTCGTCATCGTTATCATCATCATCATTGCTATTGGAACTCTTTTATTCTTTAAAAGACGTAATGCTAAATCAAACAGAAAATCTGTTGAAATGCCTTCTTATAAAAATTCAGATTATGATTACAATTCAAATAGAAATCAATACCAAAAAGATCCTGCTCCTCAAAAATCTCCTTACAACAATAATCAATATAATCAACCATTATCAGTTCAAACAACTCCAAATTATCAAAAACAACAATCTTCTGCTCCTGTTCAACGTATGAATCCTGCTTTCAATTACAATCAACAAGATCAAAAATCATTCTCTGCTACTCCTTCTTCAGGTCACACTTTGGCAAATTATTCAGATCAAAACATAAACTCGGATCCAAGATTATCGGTTACCAAACCTATTACACCTCAATCTCCTATAAATACTCAACCTACTAAACAAATCAAAAAAGTTTTAATGCCTGAAGGTGCTAAAGAAATGATCACCATTCATCCTTATGTTAGTTCCATGGAAGATGAATTACAATTCTCTGTTGGTGCATCAATTTACTTACTTAAAACTTATGATGATGTAATTCATTTAATATTAACTCTCAGGGTTGGGCTTTAGGAATGGATGCCGTCACAGGTCAAAAAGGTGCTTTCCCTCAAGTATGCGTTCAAGAAGTCAATGATAAACGTGAAAGTAAAGCAGAATATCGAATTTCTAAACGGCTTTCATCAAAACGTAGAACAACAGATGTAATTGAAGAACCAATCAGACCTTCATCACTTCTCATGAAAGCAAAAGATGAATTAGTATTAGAAGTTCCAAAAACTATCACTGAGGATGTGGAACCTCAACAACGTCAATCACGTACTCAATTAGATTCCGTGTATGATTTACTTGAAATGGAAGTAGAAGCTAGTATTACCCAAGTCAAAAGTCAATCCCCTGTCAAACCACAATCACCACTTCCATCTCCTACCCCTGAACCTGTCACCATCAACAATACCAACCCTGAAGGTGAAAACATTAAAGTTCTAGTCCTCCACCCTTATGTTTCATCCTTAGAAGATGAACTCTCCCTCACCGAAGGCTCCCACATTATCCTCATTCACCGATTCGATGACGGTTGGGCATTTGGACTTGACCCTGCCACTCAAAAACAAGGAGCTTTCCCAATGGTATGTGTTCAAGCCCCTGAAGCCACCACCGAAACCCCTGTCGAAACTCCTGCACCTACACCTGCCGTCAACACTACCGAATCCGTCCGTATCTCCAAACGTCTATCATCCTTGATTGTTCCTGACACGGAAGATGTGAAATCAAGAAATAAGGTACCATTTTCCATGTATCTTTCCGAATTGGATGGTATTGATCAATCCAAATAACCAACTTGATTTTTCATAATATATTACAAGATAAAAATACAAAAAAAAATATCTCTTTTCCATTGTGCATTTGCATATCTCTTGTACTAACCTATACATGTTTTGGATATTTAATCAAATACAAAGTTAAAGTGAAAATGTAGAGATTTATTCAAGAATTGATAGTTTTAAAAACATTAAACCCATCATAGGCAGTACTTAGAATGACACCAGGAATTTGACGATGCCAATGAATTTCCTTGATATGTTTTTGACCTTGATGGATAAAGAGTAATTGTGGTGGGACTTCAATAGGATTACCATCGGAAGTTTTGCCCATGATGGCTTCTTCTTCGGCATCTCGTTCAAGGGCAAGGTCCCAGAGGGTTAGTTGGTCATCGGCACCAGAGACTGCAAGTACGGATGATTCAATAGGATGCCAGTCGATGGAGGTGATGGGACCACGATGCCAATGGAATGCGGCGGCGGTGTCGGGGGTTTTGCCTTTGCTTGTGGGCCATGTACGTAGATCCCATATACTGAATGCTCCGGAATCACTACCGGATGCTAATAAATAATCCACATTTCTAGGTGTTAATGTAGTAAGTTACTTGTTCCAACTAATAACGTTGACATCTGTATCGTGAGCATGGACTGATAGTTGTGGTTTGGTCTTGGTACGTAAATCCCAAATCTTGACGGTTTGATCGGCTGAACATGTTGCAAATACACTACCTTGTGATGGTGACCATTGAATATCTTCAATGGATGATGTATGTCCTGAAAAGGCTTGTTTATCAGTCACAAATGTAGTTTCGGTTTTCTTTGTATGATATATTCTACCTTTGCCATCACCAGTGAGTAAAGATCCAATCTGGGTTGGAGACCAGTCAATTCCGTACCCTTCGCAGTTTCCATGGTTAAGAATGGTGTGGATTGGTTTAGGATCTGAAGGTGGAATCAACCCAGGTGTATCAAACGATGCCACTTGTTGGGTGACATCAAAAATATGAACTTTTCCAGTTTCAGCCATTGTAGCAACAATATGAACTTCAGGATGTGGCATGACCTACCAAATTTAAGACATGGAAAGATTTTTACTCTAATACGATTCACACCACCTTCATGTGAAATGAGTTTATATTCCAAAACTGGATCTTCATCCTCATCATCTTCATCATCAGAACCATCCTCATCTTCATCATGTTTGGTTTTATGTAAACTGGACATTTTCATGACATAGACTTTGTTTTTACTGAATTCATCTGCTTGTGAACCTGCAACAATATACGAACTCAAGGGGAAATTGATTCGTCCAGATCCCAATTTATCTTGAAGGATATCGAAACTTAAACAAGGCCATTCCATATTCATAGAATGTAACATTTCATAAGTGGATTGATCCGCAACCAATTCCTCATCTTCACCCATTTCACCACCTGGTAGATAAACTTCAGTATTATCTTCTTGTACTTCAGCATCATCATCTTGTAATTCTTGGTCCATTTCTAATATATAAAAGATAATGGTTCAAACCTTCATCATCTTCATCATTTGCAATGACTACTTCACCTTCATCCATATCATCGTCATTCCACATATCTTCAAACTCACCCATACCTTGTTCATCATTCTCTGCCTTTAACTTTCTTTTTTCATGGTCTCCTTCTATTATTCTTTTAACCATTTTTTAAAAAAGTTTGTGAATTTAAAAAAAAAAATATGAGACAAAATTTTGAACGTTTTAGTATTATTACAACCATTACTCACCACATCATAAAATGATAGTAAGGAAATGAATTGTAATATGAAATCAAATGAAATCGATTGTTGATTAAAAAAAAAATTGAATTCTCCATGTCATTGTTTATTCTTTGAAAAATGAAGATTCATTCTCATATCAATTACGTTCAATTTATTGTAGATGTTGGTGCTTTGATGATCATGTTTTCTAGTAACCATTCTATACTAACTATCAGCTACATACTATTTATTAGCAGGTTCAAATCAAATTAAAAAAAATTCCAATGAAAATGTACATGTTGGTTCAGAAAAACCTCATGTAAAGGATAATGTTGATGATATTGGGTTTTGGAAATCTTTATTTCCATCGAGTGTGATGGAAGTGGAATCAAACGCGAAGGAATCAGTGTTGGAGATTCATGAACATTTGAAATTAAAAGAATCTGTTATTGAAGAATCTTCATTCTGGAGTTCTTTATTTCCATCAGATATGGAAAAGAAATCAATTGAAAAGTCTGATACGAAATCAAACGAAAAAATGGATACGAAATCAAGTGCAAAGTCCGATACGAAATCAAACGGAAACATTGATACGAACTCACCATTAAAAACTGATGATATGAAAGCAAAGAACATTAAATCAAACACCATAGAATCTCAATCCGAAATGAATGCGAAACAACCTCAAACCGAGTCTATTCACGATCGTTCTTCCGAATCGCGTTTGAAAGATACTAAAGAATATTCTATTTGGAATTTCTTGGTACAATCCGATACTGTGAA
The DNA here is from genome assembly GCA_025399215.1 of Globomyces pollinis-pini. Classification (NCBI taxonomy): domain Eukaryota; kingdom Fungi; phylum Chytridiomycota; class Chytridiomycetes; order Rhizophydiales; family Globomycetaceae; genus Globomyces; species Globomyces pollinis-pini. The sequence goes on along the minus strand of MU621190.1, from coordinate 28,850 downwards.
GGAGGAAACAATGCAAACAGATAATACACAAGAAAGCTTATTGAACACCATTCCCCCAGCCACTCATGAATCTTTGAAAGTGTTGGAAACAGTAAAATCAGTATTCAATACTTTTTTGGGTTACTCATTTTGGGTTTCCAATGAAATTTTACAAACGATTGTTGTGTCAACCGAACAATCAGAACCAACCAAAATCGACAACGCCAATAGAATGCCTATGGTTGAGACTATCACTTCAGTGATTATGGAGGATAGTTCAGACGATATCCAATTACAGGACCCAATTGACCAAAAAAGCTGGATGTCGTATTTCATGCCAGTAGAATCAACTACGGACACAGAAGAAATCAGGAAATCTTCCATTTTTGATACCTTTGTTGACGTACTGCTTCCAAAAGAGATGGACATGAGTGAATCGAATGAACAACAAGCAACTCCGAGAAGTACTGAAAAACAACAGCAAACAAAGGTGGACAAGCAGTTAAATGAAGTTCTTGGAAATGTTACAGTAGCATTGCCTGTCATATCAGATACTCCGGATGGCTTGGATAATTTTAAAAGTTGTGCCCATTCAACTGATTTTAATATTGGTCCTTTTCCAGTTACATATGAAGATTCACTAAAGGAACGACTTGGATCCTTAATTTTAGCCTATCATAGCATAAAAGATCTTCCTGACCCAGAAATGAACGAAATCAAAGAAGAGATTCTATCTGTGATGTTGGAACATCAAAAACACCAATTTGAAGGCAGTCAAACTGGTTTCGACGAACCAATGCAAAAAGATACTGGAAGTCTAAAGAAACATGAAGCAACTTTTGTGAGAGAAGAAAATGACAATATTCATGTCAAGAGCAACTTAAATACCGTTGATTCACAAGATCCAGTGCGAAATATAGATACATTTTTGAATGAAGCGATGATGAAGATATTCAATGAAGTTATGGTATCCGATACACTCGAGGACTCAAAAAAGATGGATTTCCCAGATACTAAATTAAGCGAATCATCAGCAACATTGAAAAGCAAGATCAATGCCAAATCAAACGTTGATGACTTTTCTGAACCTTACTCACAGTCATTTTATTCTCAATTGATCAAATCAATTATGGTTGCAGATTCTGCAGAGACTGAAGAAAACACTGATAAATCGGAGACCATCATGGATTCATTGATGGATAATCCAGACATCTTCGATTTATTCAAAGAGATGATATCCTACGTTGAAAAGCCAATTCACACCGCTGCACAGATTAGTGATGATATGATAAAGTCTATCGAAAAGACTCTTGAGCATGTTCTTGTGCAAAATGTGGATGAAATTGAAACTGGCACCAAGCACAGAAATGTTGAGAAAGTGAATTACAGTAAAATACTGAAGCATGCATGGGATCAATTTGGACAGATCACTGAAAATGTTGTCAATATTGGTAACGATGTATCTGCCAAAGTCCTAAACACTGCCAGTTCAATGTTAGTGAAAGACTAATAAATCAATCCATTGAATGATAAGATTAATTTATTGATGAATTCTTTTAAGCCATAAATATTAGTAATCTATAATTGTTTAACAATCTTTTTTGCACGTTTCAAAATAGTGTCAGTGATTTCCATTTGCTCGATAGCCTACTGATTAACGACACCGGTACTACCTTTTCATCACCTTCTTCTTGCTCGTCTTCTTGCTGCTTTTTTGAATTGTTTGCTTGTTCAATCATCAACTTTGCTTCTTCAATTGTTTCTGCTTTAGCTTTCGATCCCATATTAGCCATATACAACAATGCGTTTTTGAACTGCGCATTATCAATCTACATGTTAGAGAGATGAAGAATCATTACTTGATGTTGATAATACAGGTTTCTTAAAATCCCTTTTTAAGATTAGATTGAAATTGAATTACATGTTTGCCTAACTTTTTGAAATTTCCAGTTTTGCTTATCGTTGATGAATTGTGATAGGTAATATAACGATGCCTTTTTAGCTTTTGTTTCCTTATCTTCAATTACGGTTACATCCTTGGATTCCTTTTCTTTCGATTCAACGACTTTACTAGACTTTTCTTTCTTTTTTGAATCGGTAGCATCTGCTGATTTTAAATCTGGAGATACTTCAGCTTGAACAGTCTCTGAATTTGCTGATTTGGTTGCCTCTTCCTTATCACCAAACAATGCCTTATGAAAGGCTACTTCTTTTTGAACTTTCTTTTTCCTTAGTCTATTTCTTTTTGAGAGTTTTGATTGTAATTTCAATTCCTTCTGTTCTTCAGTCAGACCAACTGTCTCCACTGGCGTTTCTACTTCCAGAACTCCTTCAATGGTTTCTTTGACTTCACCTTCTTCGTCGAATCGAAGTTTTTTAGGTTGAGGTTGATAAGACATGAATTGGAAAGTGAAGAGTATAAATAATTTTTCACTTCAATAAAATCAATGAGCGAAACAGGTCACTCAAAACACCCTACAACTGTCCATCCAATCAAAATAGAAAGTGATCCAGTCTTAGTATTAACTCAGCTTTAGGTATATCAACCTGGATTTTCTCTAACTGCTTTGTAGATAACTTAAATATTACAAACAATACCAACAATAATCAAAATTTATCGCAACCAGCTCAACTAACTCCTCAGCAATTCCAAATGTTTCAACAACAAGCGAGGAATTTTAATCTGCAGAATTTAAATCCTGTTCAAAGATCCCAGATACAGAGGCAGCTTAATTTGAATCAATTATACGCTCAAACCCAATTGAATAACCAGCAGAAAAGAAATCAACAGATTGTAATTTGAACGTACGTTTATCCTGTAGATCGGCTCTCCTTTGTATTCAAATCCTGGCACACCTCAACACACACAACTTACACAATCACCTAAAGTTCTAGCAAACCAGATACGACCACATTTACAAAATATTGCCCCTCAGCAAAACAATGCATTTTTTAATAACTCTGTTAGACCTCCAAATCAACAATTGTTGATGCAGCTGGCTGCCCAAAACAGTCTTACATTCAATATCGCAAAAAATCCTATGAATGTCAATAACATGCGGCCTCAGTTGAATAATATGCCTGGTACTATTTATTTGTTTAATGAATAGCATTCACAATGCCGAATGGAGCGAACAGTAAGATCTTTAGAGTATAACGCGTTAGATTTCACTGCGCCAAATAATGCCATGGGTAGAGACATTTATATATTAATTTTAGGCTTTGCTGGAGTAACAGCTGCAAATATACAAGGTTTTTTGAGCGTTTAGTTTATATATAGGCTTTAATGGAGCGAGCCCAAATACAAATGGTTTTCTCTATTATTAAAACTAATCATTTCATCAGGCTTTTCGCTGGCAAATCATGTTAATGGTGATAGTAGCACTATGAAAGCCAACACCCCTAAAACACCTAATGCCTTAAACGGAAATACCATTAACCACCACATATTAGCCAACCAAATGAAAAATAATATGATAAGACCTTTAGGAATGAATACGCATCCAAATTCAATGGCAATGAACCCTAACTTACCTAATCAGCTAAATGGTAGTCATATGCCAATGACAAATCAAATGACAAACGGCCAACCGCGACCGAATGGACAATTATTTTCTCGAGCACCTCAACAATCGCAAAAATGCTTCCAAAGTCAAAAATTGCATGGATTAGTAGAGCAGCACACTGCATTTTCTGGATACCCAAACTCACTACAACAAGGACAAAAAATGGATCAAACATCGTCTCTTTTCACCAATCGAGAACCCATACCCCAGTCTACACCTGTCACCGGCACCAATCTTTCTAAAAGGAAGCTTCATTTTCTTTTAGCAGAGCTGGATCCGCGAGAAACACTAGAGCCAGATACCGAAGATGTAATTTTGATTGATTTAACGAAATAGTCATTATTGAAATTCGCTGATCATTTTATTGAAAATGTTGCATATCGGGCGTGTAAGATTGCCAAACACTGTGGATCTAAAACCGTTCGAGTTAGAGATATACAGCTAGAGTTGGGTAAAATTTTGTTTAGTTAACCTCTTAGAGCAAAATTGGAATATAAATATACCTGGTTTTCAACTAGAAACCCTAAACAAGATAAAGAAGATTACTCCATCATCCACTCATACAACTAAACTGGCAGCGATTTCAAAACAGAAGAAAGAAGAATCACAAGCTGTATTAAACAAATATATAGTTAAAGAGCGGAATGCGACCGAATTACTGTCATCTGTGGAACTGAAAGAATCACCAGAATTGGCCGTTGATATAGAAAAGGACATTGTTGAAAATGGCACCGGCGGGACAGATGAAAGTGCACAAGAATGTAGTGTTATCGGAGACAGTGTTGAATCCATCTCTTCAAATGGGGGTAATTAGGTTATTGTATTAAAAAACTTGAATCATATTCTTTTTATCGTATTAATAGATAATTATTATATTTAAGAGTCAATGGCACTAAAGTAATGGTTTCGTAAGAAAGACATATTTTCAAAATCTTTGATCGAATCGTAAATGAATGGAGGGACTAATATGGCATCACGAACAAATTCTTTATGATGGGATCGATATTTTTTAATGGAATTGGACAGTAATCTCCTTAGAAATATTTTTACGGCCTAAAAATTAGCTTTTATGACGTCTTACCAAAACTACAATACAAGCAGCAGATTGCGATAGATTGCTATTCGGCGTTTGTATGCTTTCGATTGTATTCGTAATCCAATTTAACTCATTCGCTGATACAATTAATTTTAAATTAGCCAGATTAAATAGTTCAGGCAAAATCAACTTCTTCAGTTCCTGTACAGGTGTGTCTAATTCAATGATTTCTTCTCTTCGCTCTGCAAATAAATATCATAAATATGTTACCAGTTGGAAAGTCGCTATTGTATATCAAATCAAAAGGAGTAAATGAGTTGAAAAAGATGGGAGGACAGGTTGCTTTCGTATGTAAAAGTCCACAAACTTTGCAAAACCCTTTTGCAATTGGAGCTGTTGTTTGTTTTCCTTTAATCATGCCCACCGGTGTGAATCCATGAGCTCTACACCACAGTATAACTGTTTTAGTTCGAATGTTCGAATCAGGAAGTCGTATTTGTAAATGCTGTCTGATCAACCTTGCCCGCTGGAACTTTTAAGAATCAATAAAAAACGGTATTACCTCCGTTGCTTTTCGTTTCCCCATAGTCCACGACATGTATTCTACCTTTAATATAATTTTCCTACCTTGTAAAGATTTGGCAGTGCTGTAGTTGAATCTGATATCAGACATCGATTCTTTTATTGAGATTAACTAAACTCACCATACCTTGAACTATTATAGGAAATCTTTTACAAATATTTTCCAACCATAAACATGTGTCCGGGTCAAACTCAACTTCTTCACTTAAATCAGCACGCTCTTTCGGTAATTCAGAAAGTATTAATTGTTTCATCTCCAAAGTTTCTATATCATCATCTGTTAAAAATTTGGTGTTGCGATCAAGTTCTATTTCCAATTTTCTTTCGATGCCCTTAACATGTCTACCAGTCTTATAGTGATCCAACTAGAATATTAACCAATTGTAGGTACTTTAAGAACATGAATGATATTAATTGGCAAGTTTCTTGAATCATGGAAATGAATTTGCAATCTAACAGGGCACTCACCCCACCCATATCTGGATAGATGGTATGGAGGCTTTTCAACATCAATAATGTCGTTCGGTCGAAAGTCCGGATGAAGAAAGAATCTAACTTTTCTGATGTATTTTTGCATGTTTTCGGTGTCCTAATATAAACTAGCTTTTTGTAACCTCCTTCGTAGTTCCATTCAAATAAATCATCCAACGGTATTGATAGGTATCCAAGTTCTTATCACCTATTTTTAGAAAACAAGAGTTTACTGTTTCCAATGTATCTTGATGAGTTTCCTACAACAAGCAACTTCTTAATATGGAATCTAGATCCCGTTTTTGCACCATTTTGATCACTGGAAGCTCTGCATTTAAGTAAAGTTTAAATATGTACTGTATTTCTGATGCATCGAATGTTGTGGAGTCATTATCATCAGATTCCATAGTCTGATCTTCTGCATCAGGTAATACTTCATCATCACAATCTTGGCTATCATGGTATATAGGTGCCAGATTAAGATTTTTCATCGGAATCATATCAAGCATATCAATTTCTTCATCATATTCTTTGATTTTTGGTGCCTTACATTAATAACCAATTGATAAACCTCGATCTCACTTTTTGGTCTATAATTAATGATAAAAATCTTAACTTAGCACCCATCAGCGAGAAGCTCAATGGAATTGGTAATGGATTAGACTTTGCTTCCATTCTATGAACAGGATGGTTTGATGGTAGAATTGATTCATCCTATTTCAATTATTTAATAAATCAGTACAATTTTCATGCCACATCGATTAGCTGCTTCTCCATGCGAAGGAAATTCAAGCTGATGTACAATTCGACAATGATTAACAAAACCTTGCATATTAAGGAAATTTGACCGTTCACAATCAGGACATACAATTCTATCGGATTAATTGGGTGATTCTATAATCACTTGACATATGTTCCATCCTCTAGACGTGTGTACAGATTCCCATCATTTAAGTCTTCAAATGGATCATCCAATTGGTATAAATTAGTGAACCGTTCCCCAGTGTTAGATGACAATTGTAATTCTGTTAATTGTAGTTCTGTTGGTAATTCCTGAGTTGCGATGCTATTCAATTTGGTTAAATCGTTTAGTTACACATGATGCAATGTTTCTCGTAACAATTCACCTCTAAAGAAATTAACTGGCTATCATTCACCTTTCTATTTATTCAATTACTCTAGGTTACCTATTAAAATATCAATCTGATTATGCTGTAGGTACCTGAAAAGATTAATCACTTAGATTTGCAACCTTCTAATTTCCTGCTTTATTGAAGCAATTTCCTGTCTCTTCAAATGGATTTCTAAATCAAATTGCGATGTCAATATTTCAGTCAATCTCAGTTTTTGGTCATCCGATTTCATGTATGTTCAACACAGGGAAAAAATATACACCAACATGTTTGGAATACAGATTAAAAACAACAGATATGATTTCTTTGCTTACAATATTCTTCCTTTTCATTTGTACGAATTCCTTAAGTGGGCAGTAACACTTTTTCATCAGCTTCAAATCTCCAGAAATCCTTTACCTTTAACTTGGAAATATAAATGAGCACCCCCGTTGGACTAACGATTCCTGATACTGCACATGGTATGTATCGAGAAAACTAATATCTAGCTGTATCTGTATCACTGCCTAAATGGTCAGACAACGTTGGTTATGAAGAGGGTGATCAAAAAATCATTAAAGCCATGAAAGGAGGTATTTTGTATATATAAGAATACTCATCAGTTCATCAGGTTATCCTCGTTTCGTTTTTCATCCCACTGTCAAAAAGGTATTTGTGCATCGATTTGATATTGGAAGTTATTTAATTATTGTCTTAATCAATTTGGGACTGAATCTGAATCAGTTTTGATTCTAAATTCCCGTGATGCCTGTTTGGAGTGTCGTCAATTTATTAAGCGTCAAACCAATTCCCCCACATTAAAGATTCGTTTGGTGGAGTTACTGGTACAGGGATCCAATCTTACAAAAAAATCAAATGTTCCTAAATTATATATCATTTTGTTTCCAGAGAATGTCAGTGGAACTGCAAAACAATTTTGGCAACACACAGGAACAGGAATCTCTTCCAGATTTGCTGAATTTTGTTTATTTGAATTGGAAATTGAGCGATCTTTTTACCGCAATCAGTCAAAGCCTTGTACAGGACCATCCGATGTCAAATCTCATAAATCTTTAAGCCGAGAGTTTGATGAACAACTACAAACAAATACAATTAATCGTGAACAATCTGTTTTTCTAGAAGAACGATTTGGCCGAAATTTAGATGTTTCATTAGTTAGTGAAGCACGAATAACTTTAAAGAAAAGGTTGGATATATAAATTTAACATTTAGAATTGCTGGAGTGCTTGGAGATGCTATCGATGACAGTGAAATGTCAAAGATCGAAATGAATCGTTCTAGCAACGAAATATGTGAAAATCATGTTTTTTTGTTTCCCTCTGGAATGTCTGCCATATACTATTCACATCAAATCACTTTAGCATTGTACCCAGGTTTAAAGAGCGTTCAATTTGGGTATGAAAACGCCTATTTATTGTTAGATTCCCATATATTGATACATTGAAATTACAAGAAAAGTTTGGATCTGGATGTATATTCTATGGATTTGGCGAAGACAATGATTTGAATGAGTTAAAAACGCTATTACAGACAACCCATATATCAGCTCTATATTGCGAATTCCCCAGCAATCCATTGTTAGTATCACCACCCATCAAAGAGTTATGGGAATTAGCAAACAAGTTTAACTTTATATTGATTATTGATGAAACAATTGGAAATTTTGTCAACATCAACGTATTACCATATTGTCATATGCTAGTTTCATCACTAACAAAGATATTTAGTGGTGATTCAAATGTTATGGGCGGATCACTAGTAGTAAATCCAAATACATCAATGACAACAAAGATAATGGAATTTGTTAATCGGTCGTATCGAGATTTAGTTTGGCATGATGATGTTTTGTTTTTGGAACGTAATTCTAGACGGTTTCATTCTCGTATTGATATCATTAATCGAAATGCGGAAACGATTTGTGACTTGTTGTGTAATCACCCAAAAGGTTTTTGTTTTTGATTAATCCTTTTTTTAGTTTCCAAGATTTATTATCCAAAGTATATTACACCAGAGAATTATTTGGCAGTTGCAAAATCTGAAGTTGGTTATGGAGGACTGTTTTCATTAATTTTACATTCAGAAATGGATGCCATCAAGTTTTATGATGCTTTGCAAGTTCAGAAAGGTCCATCTTTGGGAACAAATTTCACCTTGGCAAGTCCATACACCTTGTTAGCTCACTATTATGAACGAGAATGGGCAATTAACTACAATGTATGTCCATATCTAATTAGAGTGTCGGTCGGATCTGAATCAATTGAATCCCTCAAAACCATTTTTCTGGATGCGCTTAATAAAATTTAAAAATGATTAATTCTATAATGTATTGTTAAATAAGAAATTGCTAAGGAGATTCGAACCTCCTAAATGAAGTTAGTTTCGGGGTCAAATCTCCCTCTATAGATGCATATTGATCTCGTATTCTTCCGTTGATGGATCGAAGTTTCAATCCGCTGCCATCCATATAAACCAAAGACGGATCCACATTAGAAATTTTAGAACTATTTGGCTCTTCTGTAGTTTCATTATTTCCTGTACTATCTTCTTGTAAATTCGATTCACTTGCCCATGGTGCCAGTGATTGTGATGAATTGAATGACGACTCTGAATAGACCGAAATACCTCGTTGGCTATGACCAGCAGAGCGATGGCGATGAACGATTGGAGCATCTGAAGATGGTGCACTAGTAGAGATATTCAACCCTAACACACTCCAAGTATTGAGTTTCGCCTTTTTAGGATTTTTTAATTCGGATGACTTTGAAATATCAGAGTCCGTACTTGATCCTTCGTTATCTGAAGAAATGGTAGCAAGACGACGATTTTGTTGCGATGCAGCTAATCCAAGTTTTTCGATGGCAGTTAATCCTAAGTTGGCTGCTTTATCTTGTACAATTTGTTTATAAGATTGTGTCTGTTGCTGTGCAAACTCTACAGCAGGTTGCGCATATTCTGCGACAGAGCTTGCTACAGATTTTGCGGTAGAATCTAACCCAATTTTACGTGTAAAATTTCCAAGCGTATATGCAGCGTCTCCTAGGTATTCAGTGTACGAATATGAGCTCTGTGAGGTGTTATCTGATATGTCAAACAGTGGCTCTTTATTCATATCATTATCTGATATACTTGAGTCTGAATTTGTTTGTTTAAAGTTCGAATTAATTGAATTCAAGTATTCTTCTGTAAGTTTTGGGGGGAATTGAAAAGGATCGCCACTTCTAGGTGGTGGAGTTGGTAAAGGATTTGTAGTTGGAGAACCTAATGGTTTTGCGTGATTTAGTTTGTCTAAAGGTCTATAATTTCTAAGTTCAGTATCTATTGAAGACATTTCTGAAAAGTTTGGCAAATGTTTTTCTACATCTTCTATGTATTTTGTAATGGAACGTTGTCGACGAAGAATGGTTCTTGGGGTTTGTGACTCGAAGTTTGATTCCAATGCTTCTCCGACCATAGAAGCCTCCAGGAATGATTCCTTTTCCGTTTGAATATCATCGCTATTCTCGTCAATACTTGGGAAAATTGTTGGGTCATTTGGAGCAGTATTTCCTTTCATTGTTTCCACTTCTGAGACATCTATATCTGAATCTGAATATTCATTTGCAAATGGCGATCCATTCAGGTCTGTGAAGTCCCAAAAGCTCAAATCATCCATATTTGGTAACATGACGTAACTAAAAATTATTATTGAATTCATTACGCTTCCAGAGCTTTCTTAATTCTTTGTTCAATAACCTGATTAACCATTTGTATTTTGATTAACTTGTTGGATATGATTGGTTCAACTTCTAACTCTAATTTCAACTCTGGTTGCCTGTAAAACCCAAACCAAATTCTATTTGATTCCCAAAAAGGTTTAATTTTTAGTAGCAATCTCGCAGAAAAGGTTTTAATTTTGACAGCAACCACAATTGGCACAATAATGGGTTTCATGTACGCATCCTGTAAAAAGTTAGATTGATTTAATTAATACCCAAGCAGGTACACTAAGTGTAACGCAAGAAGATGCTTCCAGTCGTACTCCCCCAGTATATTCAATGTCCATTTCAATTAACATATCTCCATCTACAGAAATATTGACAAGTTTTGGATTTGATAAGACAGGCAAAGAGTTTCCGACATTTACATCCTGGATAACTATAGTGCCCAAAAAAGAAGCCTCTTCTTCGTCGTCCTCCATATTGTGCCTGGACAAACGTTGAGTGACCCAATTAGCAACGTTTTTATTAGCGTGAATGGAAACAAACCTACAATGAGTAATTATCTATTACATTCTGCCTACTAGAGCATTTAACCAAGCCGTAGCAGTTAATTCGGGACATTCTTCTGCAGCAGTGGTACTTGATACTAATTTTTTCATTGCATCCACATACTGTTTCATAGGATCTAATTCGTGGTAAAATGAAGATAGAGCTGCAGCGTCTGCGAATGCGGGCAGCTTTGCGGCCCGTCTCAAAATGATAAACCAAGTTTCTTTCTCGGAGCTGGTTTGGCAATAGAAATAGAATTGTTGTTCCAGATGATCTTGCCCAATATCTTTGTAAGCAAATAGAGCTATTGGATTATTTCTAATAAAATATTCATGTTCAGTTATTGTATCCGGATAGAGTGAAACCTTGTATTGAGGTATCAGAATAACTCTGCAACATTCGACTTTGTTTTCATCAGTATATAAATACAGTGTTTTGTGTTGAAGAACTCCAAAGCAATCCTGATAAGTGGAAGGGATAGCTTCCTCTGGTGGGTTGTCAGTGATTAAATTTTTTGTATCATCACCTAAAAACCTTGAAATCAAGAAGGAAGACAAGCTGATGGTATTTGAATATATCGAGACCACTGAACCCATCCAACCTGAGAGTAATGATTCAGGCACTAAAGGTGAGTTAGAAGACAATACCATGAGTGCGATTTACAGGTTTTTCGACTATATCGGCGACTGATAGAACCTGAGTGGATATACGTAACCAACCTGACATAGCCAATTGAGGTACATGTAAATCTTCAGTATTTTTCAAGTCAGTATTAAGAGATTGAGCAGAGTAAACATAGTAGTAAATCAGCAAAGCCAGGATAGCTATACAAGCCAAGAAACCCAAGATGAACGATAGGATTACAGCAGCCAAAAAGGAAAGCTGCCAAAGCATGAAATTACGGGTAAAAGAGAGAATGAAAGAGCAGGAAAAACATGAGACACTGACATGTGAAGAGACCTAGAAACTTCACTTTGAAGGATATTAAAGTAACCTTTGTTAATAGTCTTTTATTACAGTTATGGATGCTATGGTTTGTTGTTGATTTCATTATTTTAATTTCCTACTTTTCCTCCTTACTCTTTTTATATCTGATATTCTTCTATAGTTTTATATTCTATAACCTTACATAAAATTAGAATCATTCATTAATAAGCTTCCTATAATTTTTTTTTTATTTTTTTTTTTATCCATCATGAAATTAAATACAAAAAAGAATAAACCAAAAAGCTTCACTCCCAATCGTGATGCTTCCAAATCAAATTCAAAATATTCAAAACAAAATAATCGCTCAACTCCAGCTCATATCCTATCAAAGAAAAAACCTACTCATGGTCTCTCAAAGAAAAAATCAAATGATACTATAAATAAAGAGGATGCTCCTAAAAAAATTTCGAAATCTAAAAAATTTTGGGATTTACAATCTAAAAAGGCAGATGCAAAAAGGAATGCTAAAAAAATGGAAGATGAAGAGTTTGAAGTAGTCCCAAATGAAAATACTGCACTACAAATGGATCAATCCTTGGATGGCAGTGAATCCGAATCAGATTATGGTGAATATTTAGATAATCCTACCTCAAATGGTGCAGAACTACCTTCGCCTGAACGTACTCCATCAGACAGTGACATCTCAGACTCTGAAGAAGTAAGAGAGACTGCCAAAAATATCCAATCCGCAAATCGTAAAGGGAAAAAGTCTGGTGGATTTCAATCAATGGGTTTGAAAATTAGAGATTAATGACTTTTTAGGACTCTCTTTTCCCATTTTTAAAGCAATCCAACATCAAGGATATAAAATCCCTACTCCTATCCAAAGAAAGTCTATTCCAATCATCATGGAAGGTGGAGATGTGGTTGCGATGGCACGTACTGGTTCCGGAAAGACTGCTGCGTTCATGTATTATTTCATATTTTATCTCATGGTAGTATTCCGTTGGTTGAAAAGCTGAAAACTCATTCTGTAAAAGTGGGTGCTAGAGCACTTGTCTTGGCTCCTTCCCGTGAACTTGCATCTCAAACGTTCAAATTCACTCAAGATTTAACAAAATATACTGACATTCGTTCTTGTGTATTTGTAGGTGGTGATAATATGGACACTCAGTTCAGTGCTTTGGCTAGTAATCCTGATATGTAACCTTATAACTTACTTAACCGATATTAGTATTATTGCCACTCCTGGTAGATTGATGCATTTAATTATTGAAACTGGCTTGGATTTACGTGCCGTCGAATACTTGGTATTTGATGAAGCTGATAGGTATGAATGTTGTTATTTATGATAGACTTTTTGAAATGGGATTTGCTGAACAATTGAGAGAAATTGTTGCAAAAGTACCTGAGAGTCGGCAAACGTTATTGTTCTCTGCAACTCTACCAAAGATTTTGGTCGATTTTGCTCGTGCCGGATTGGTGAACCCCACACTGATTCGTTTAGATGTAGATACTAAGATTTCTCGAGACTTGCAGGTATTGAAAAGTAATGAAATTAATTTTAGATGTATTTCTTCAGTGTTAAGAGCGAAGAAAAGGAAGGGTGTCTTTTATATTTGTTGAGAAACGTGATACCTAGTGAGCAGCAATCTGTTGTTTTTGTTGCTACAAAGCATCATGTTGAATACATTCATAATCTATTACTTTCCAGTGGATTGTCATCAACTTACATTTATGGTTCTTTAGATCAAACTGCGCGTAAAATTCATTTAGCCAGATTCAAGCACAATAAAGCCAAAATACTGGTTGTTACGGATGTTGCGGCTCGTGGTATTGATGTACCATTACTGGAGAACGTGATTAATTATGATTTTACTCCTTCATCAAAAGTGTTTGTCCACAGAGTTGGAAGAACGGCTCGTGCCGGAAAATCTGGATCTTCTTGGTCTTTGGTCACTAAAGAAGAAATTCCTTATATGTTGGATTTACAACTCTTTACAGGGCGTCCACTTATTTTTGCGAATGCTTTTGGAGCTAACAGTACTGTTACACCTGATTACACAACAGAATTGATATTTGGCCAATTTGTCCCTTCGGACATTACTTTGGAAGTAGAGAGTATTTTAGCGCACATTAAAGGAAACATAACTTTGGAAACATTGAAGGAATCTTCAAAACAAGGTTACAAAATGTATTGTCGGTCTCGCCCAACAGCAACCAAAGGTGCATACCAAAAATCAAAAGAAATTGCAAACCAAGTAATAGGAATACATCCTATAGTGGGTAAATAGATTGATATACTTACATCTAGCTCGCCCATCTACAGAGAATGAACTGAATCGAGTTTCTATGATTGAATCTATTTCAAGCTTCCGTCCTTCAGAGTCAATTTTTGAATTAGGTAAGAAAGGAACCAAAACAGCAGAAGCGTTGTTGATGCAAAAACGACGTCTTCAATTGGCCAAAACTATTGTTGCTGCAAAACAGAAACATGGAGAAATTTCTGAAAGGGAAATCACCAAACAGAAATCTATCATTACACAATCCCGTGATTCTATGAGCACCTACGAGGACTTGACCGACTTTAATACTGAGACAACGAAAAAAGGTAAGATGATTGTTTAACCAATTCAATAGTATCTAAACCAGACTCCAAAGACTCTGAATATTATTTGGACTATCGTCCAGCTGATGATGCAACTGAAATTGGTTATGCTGTACATGCTGGAGAGGGTTCGTCTTTCTATGAGCATGCTCATAAAGCTGCTATGGACATCATAGCGGACGAAGAGGGTGATATGAAAAAGCAGAAGAGTTCGTTGAAATGGGATTCTAAAAAGCATCGATTCATCAAAGACCAAATTGGATCTGACAATAAGAAAAGAATTCGAACTGAAAATGGTACACTCGTTGCTGCTACGTTCAAATCAGATAGGTAATAGTAAATCGAAATCTCATCAATTGTAGATTTGAAAGATGGCAAAAGAAGACAAAGATTGATTTGCCACGAAGTGGTGAGTCTGAACTTACGGATGCCAACTCATATGGAGGTGCCGCACTTGGACAAAGAAGATATAGACATAATAGTGTTACCCCAGCAAAGTTGGGTTCAAAGAGTTTTGCAAGAAAAGAAGCACGAATGGAAGGTGAACTCAGAAAGAAAGGATTGGCTGGCGACGCTCTTCAGGAAGCCAAGAAACAATGGGTTGAATCCAAAGCAATTGCTACCAACACTGCTGACAAAGGAAAGTCAGAACTCAAGACTCCAATCCAGATTGCAAAAGAACGTGATGCATTGGAAAAACGAAGGGAGAAAACGGGTCGACATTCTCATATAGTGGGTAGCTCTGGTGGAAGAGGTAAACCGTCTGGTCGAGGGAAACCATCTGGTCGTGGAAGCTCATCCGGAAGAGGAAACTCATCCAGTAGAGGTAATCGGGGAGCTAGAGGTCGAGGCCGTGGCAGAAAATAAATTTTTATGTAATTTATCAATAAACATCTACAATTGAACTAGCACTAGTCATCATCAAAATATGCATCCTCTAAATCGCGATCTAGTTGTTGAATATCATCCAGTTGTTCATTCATATCGATCTGTGCATAATCAAATTCATCCTATCATAAATGTAAATGCAATTACATCCTTCCCTGCGAGAAACATTTCTTTCATGATTCTAATTAACTAAAGGTGAGATAAGAAATGTACATACCTCCAGTTCTCGCTCAATGTGAGGATCAGTATTACCATCAACCATGTCATTTATATCTGTAATGCTATCCAATTTCTCAGTGTGCACTTCATCTTCAGTTTCTTCATCAGTTTCAAATTCTTCAACAAAATCACCACCAACATTTGTCTTTTCTTCAACATGCTTCATATAGTTTGATTCGTTATAGTTTGAATATATTCTATCAATCAAGGTCATACTATCCGGGAATGCTTTCGTTCTTTCTGAAGCTGGAATATATTGGCCAACGATTTCATAGTAAGACTCTGGATTGCGTTCTTTGATAGCATCCATAGTAAAAAAATGCTCATTTTGTTGAATGAACTGATACCTTCGATTTCGAATTGTAATGACTTCTGTGTTCTTTTTTAAAGAGACCATTAAAATATTGGTTTGAAGTTTAATTGGAAAAAAAAATACAACTGATGTTAAACATAATATATTATTTTGATTCGGCTAATGGTAAGTAGTACTTTTGATCCAATCCAGCAATTAGCCGATCTTCTTCATTGAACGGAGGCCTTAATGGGCCAAAGAACAGATTCTTAACAATGTCATGAAATCTTTCATAACGATCTTCTTCTGTAACAGCACAAACCCACGAAAACCCTAAGTTTAGATTGAAACATAAATCTATACATCTTTGACCGGCTGCAACATGTGTAATCTCATCACGATGAATAATTGATAGTTTTTCAACCGATTCCATGTCACCAGCCTTGCGAAACTTCTCAATGGTATTAGGATTAACATCAAGTCCTCTAGCTTCATGAACCCTAATGTTAGTTAATGCAAGATTACATATGAACAATTGCTAATCTTGCTAGTAAGCTATGTGCCGTCAGTGTTGCTGAATCCCATAGTCCCTACTGTTAAATCTCTTCATATATACCCCATGAACAGGGAGCTGACCATAGAAAGCACCCAAATCTTTTAATCGTTCAACCAAGAAGCTGAAGTGTTTTGCTTCTTCATTAGCTACTCTCACAAAATCAGTGAAGAATTCTCTTTGATCTTTCAAGAGAATAGTCCCATTTTTCGTTTCGTACGACACATTAGCAAATCTAGCAATAATGTCCCAAGCTAAATCAATCGCCCACTGCTCAACGTTTGCCAGAGCATGTAGAATTGCTATTCTAGATTGTACTGATCCACCCTTTCCAACCTTTTTTGTTTTTCGATGATCAACTACTTCAAGCCCTTCATGTCTTGGTGGTCTGTCGGGAACTTCGTTCGAAAATCCTATCTAAATTATTCGATCATAGTTGACATACTTCTGAAATTTCCCCATCAAACCACTTATTTGATGCTTCAAAGGTCAATCGAACTTTCTCTGATGGATCTAAAGAAATTTAATTCAGGTAATTCAGTAACCTGCTGTATTTAAGATTTCAATTGCCCAATCTACCAACGTATAGTCATTCTTTGATTTAACATTTTCCGATACTTTAGCTTTTGGGTTGAATATTTCTTTCTCTGGGGGTACTGAGAAAATTAATGAGACAGTAAAGACCTTCATAAATTGAAATTGACTCTATTGTGGCATCGGCATCAGGATAATCCAGAAATACTACATCATCTTCCACATGAATTTTAAACACATAAGTTTCAAATATATCATCATCAGCACTCTTTCCATCGATAACAGAGAAACGAAAAGCGTGCCATGGACAAATCAAATGTGGTTGTAAATCTTCAATATCTTGTACGATTGGCCCTAAATGTAATGGACCTCCAGAGTGAGGACATATTGACCTTTATAATTAACTATGAAGTATAAAATACCTAATTAAAACATCAAAATGAATTTAACATACTCCATACAATATAAATCCTTACGAAACGGGGCAATAACCAATTGATTTGGATATTTTGAATTTGAAATTAATTTGACTAAAGCACGCTTTTGATTTTGTAATTCATTTACTTTACAGACTTGAATTAGCATATTTAAAAACAAAAAAAAAAATAAACTACCATTCAAATGGAATCTTTCTTTTATAAAATCAAGTAAATTGAGGTAATAACTAAACTGGGTAGAAACACAATTAACTAAACTGGGTAGAAACACAAATGATTAACTGAAGAAATACTTTTCTTCTTTTTCATCAATGTTCAAAAAGTATCATTAATTTCATTGATTTTAGATTCACAAATGATGATATAGGAAATCAAACTCAACTAAAAACTTCAGTTCAAAGAAATATTAAAGGTATTAAACCCCTTAATATTCATAATATATAGCAAAAATTGTAGAACAATATCCCTTATTAGAACCATTCATTGAAGAATTAATTCCAAAAAAATCACCTTGCTACTTAGTTAAATGGTAAATTAAATTTTTTTGACCATTTGGTAGTTTAGATAGAGTGTCCTTGCTTTCAGTTAGTGGTCAACCTCTGTTTTTTCAACATTTTGATGGTCCTTTCTATCCCAACTTGAAGCTACTTCATAAATATCCAGATATTTTACCAAAGATTCAAGTGGACACAGGTGCAATCAAGTTTGTGCTGAAAGGTGCTGATATTATGTGTCCTGGAATGACATCCAAAGGTATTTAAATAACTGAGTATGTCTCATCTACCTTATAGGTGGTAGATTACCTGATGTAGCCTTAGAAGCAGATCGCGTAGTAGCTATCATGGCAGAAGGAAAAGAACATGCCGTTGCTATTGGGTTGACAAAAATGTCGACCTTGGATATGTATTTTTTAATATTTTAATGATAGTGCGTCTATTAACAAAGGCATAGGTGTAGAGAACATTCATTTCTTGAATGATGGCCTTTACAAAACCTTACCTTAATTTATATCGTGTTTGATTTCACACGGTGTTATTGAACTAATAAAATGGCATTTTTTGTATCAAACATATTAAATTAATAATATGGTATGTTTCTTAGGTCAAACAAAACTTATGAACGCCAAACAATTACCATTCAACAAATTGAACTCACCCCCTCTGAGACTCTTGAAGCCAATTTATTCTCTCTTTCATCCTCGTTTCGCGTAATTATTTGATTTATCATCTTTCACTTTTTTTCCATAGAAATGGATTTACGACGACGAACATCTCACATTGGAGCTATAGGTGGGAATGGAATTCTTTCACAATTGAAATCTTATGATGCTTATGCTAAACCTTTGGAAGATTTTCGAATTAAAACTGTTACTGGGGCATCAGTCACCCTAGTGTCTGCATTCATCATCTGCATATTGGTTCTGTCAGAATTTTCCGACTGGTATCGCATAGAAATGATACCATCTCTTACTGTCGATGGTTCGAGGAAGGAGTTAATGCAAATCAACATGAACATGACCTTTCCAAAAATTCCATGCTTTCGTAATCCAATGATTCTAATTAAGCGATAGTACTGAGCATTGATGTAATGGACGTTGCGGGAGAACATCAAAATAGTGCTGACCATTTGATGCATAAGTCTCGTTTAAGCCCAGATGGCAAAGTGATTGAAAAAACGCAAAAGAGTGAGCATACCAAGTAGCTAATATATGTATAGGTCTAGGAGATCCAAACAAGGAAATTGACGAAGCTAGAAATAGAACAAGAGCAGAAGTATTAGGTGGTTTGAATTAATTATAGGGGTAATAACTTTTAGAGTGCTAATCTCTAGTTATTGTGGAGATTGTTACGGTGCACTTAAACCTCCAAGTGGATGTTGTAATACCTGTGAGGATGTTCGAAACGCATATCAGTCAACTGGATGGGCATTTGACGATCCAGACAAATTTGAACAGGTACCACGTTAGTTCGGATTTTAACACATAGTGTGTGCACGAAGGGTATGCAAAAATGGTGAAGGAACAAGCACATGAAGGTTGTAATTTATCAGGATTTGTTAGAGTGAGTAAAGTTCAAGGCAATTTCCATTTTGCCCCAGGACCATCATTTGAAATCCAAGGGATGCATGCACACGACTTGAATGACTATCGAAATCACAAACATGACTGGGACTTTACACATACAGTTCATCATCTTTCTTTCGGAACTGCTTGGGGAATTACCAACCCATTAGATGGAATAGCTAAAAAAGCCACTGGAGGTATGAAGTAGACATTGTTTATTTTACATTATAGCATACGAAACATTTCAATACTACATTAAAGTGGTCTCAACCGAATTTGAATTCCGAAATGGAACTTCTTTATTGACAAATCAATTTGCATCAACTGAGCATAAACGGGATGTTACTCCTCTATACGGAAATATTCCTTCCTCTATGCCAGGTTTATTATTGTCTGTTAACCATCAGGTGTTTTTTTTAACTATGATATATCTCCAATGTTGGTTAAATACAAAGAATATAGAAAGCCATTCACTCATTTTATAACAGATTTATGTGCGATTATTGGAGGGGTGTTTACTGTTGCGGGTATGATTGATGGAGTATTGTATACTGCAGAGAAACGTATGCGAGCAAAAGCAGACTTAGGAAAACAAGGATAACAAATAAATGGTTGATAATCTAGTTCTTTGCTCATTCAATTATTTGTCATTTGAGAGTATTCTGAAACATGGAAGCGATTTTCAGTGTTTGTTTACGCGACTCCTATCACGGGGGTATATTTAAACGTCAAACAATCGCGATTTTCTTGTTAAATTTAATAATGACAGCTTCAACTGGCTTTACTGAAATTAAAGACACCAATGAAATTAGTCCAACCCGTCTTGAAAATGGGGCTGCTTCATCGCCAGATGCAGAATTTAGTGAAGTTCCTCCAGATGAATTATGGAGTTGGAACCCTGTTGATTGGTATCATGGAATCAAAAAGGAAATAGCCGAGTTTGACTTTCAAATGACCGAGAAGAAACGAGTGGTAAGATAACGCTTTGGATTGAAGTTAGTTAATTCGAGCTATGTTTGGTGAAGGCTTAGTGTCATTTCTCTTCCTTTTTATAGTCATGGCAACAGCCGTGAATAACGGACGTCAAGAAAACCCAGAGAATCTTGTACTTGGCTGTATTTCTACCGCGTTTGCCTCCGTTGCATTGATCTATTCCTTTGCTGATGTTTCTGGTGCCCATTTCAACCCTGCAGTTACATTTGCAACTATGATTACCGGAAAGGTATCTGTTAAAAAGGGTAAATCACTCACTTGTAACAAAATTTAGGGTTTGGTTATATTGGTGTACAATTGCTTGCTTCAATTTTTGCAACATTAGCACTTATGGCTGTATTTCCTGGAGTTGGTGGAAATGGTCCATTTTCTATCCCAGAATATGTTGTGGTAGATGTAGATGCGCAAACTCATCTGGCTAATGCATTTTTCATGGAACTTATCTTGACCTTTATCTTAGTTTACGTAATCTTTGCAACCGCTTTTGATACCGGTAAGATATTCACATACGTTTATTGATTTAAAGTTGATACTAAAGGTGTGAAAGTTCAGGCTGATGGAGTAAAGGATGACCACAGTGGTAATAATTTGACAATTTATGTAACGATCAATGAGTTTTAATTTTTAGACAACTTCTGGTAATACAAAGGCTGGTTTCGCACCGTTGGCAATTGGATTTACGCTTGGTTTCTTGGGACTCATTGGGGGAACCGTATCTGGTGGAGCTTTTAACCCTGCTCGTGCATTTGGTCCTACTTTACTCTCTGGCAAGGGATGGAAGAATCACTGGATCTATTGGGTTGGTGATTTGATTGGTGCTGGTTTGGCAGGTTTCGCCCAATCTAATTTCGCCCATGAAGCTCAACAACACTCCGCCAATCTTAAAACCAAAGGAAAAGTCGTTTAATTAATAAATTAAAATTTTAAGAAGTTAAAAGAATTCCTGTTCAAATTTGTTCCAGTTCCACAAAGAAAATTTCTACCAAAACACATGAAATGAGTCCAATAGTGCTTCTTAGAGAACGGAAAGATGATGATGAATACGAAAGTTTACTCAAAGATCATGGATATCATACAGAATTTGTTCAACTATTGGTGACTGAATTCAACCACAAGGAGGAACTATTTAAGATATTACAAAATCCAGATGGTTATTCAGGTTTTATAGCTACAAGTCAAAAAGTAGCAGATGCAATTAAAAAGGTATTAGAAGACTTGGGCAATGGTATTTTCATTCGATCAAAATGGAGTGCAAAATGTGTTTACTGTGTAGGACCTTCAACATCAAAGGCTATGAATGATCTAGGCTTTAAGACCGAAGGGGGATTTTCCGGAAATGCTGCTGCATTGGCAGAGTTTATAATTGAGCATCACCAAGGCGAATCTCTTCCATTGGTCTTTTTGGCTGGAGATAAAACGGGAAGGGTCATCCCGAATAAACTATACACCGCTGGAATATCAATTATTGAGCAACAAGTTTACACGACAAGGAATGTTTCTCAAATATTAGATATCCAAAGTAAGATCGTGGTGTTATTTTCCCCTAGCGGTCTTATCTCACTGGAATGGAACGGTCACGGTCGTTGGATTGCAATTGGACCAACTACATCGAACGCACTAACGGAAAAAGGAGTAGAGCATGTGGTTGCAACTTCCCCATCTCCGATGGGTGTATTACAAGCAATTCAAAAATGTGGTTACTTTAGTATATAAATATTTATCTATAACTAATTTCATCCAACTTTTGAAGCCCTTCTTTTCTTTTGTAGGCAATTTTTACCTATAAAATTAATAACTCTTGAACTACCATTGGAGCTACACACATCAAACCAAAAATCAATGTTAATCCGCACCAACCCATAAGAATATCAAACGGGAATTCTGCATATATTCCTACTCCAAAAGTGGCAAAAGTTAAACCCACATTAATTGTAACGAGAGCGAATAAGACGTTAAAAAGGTCTCCTTGAGTCATATATTCGTTCAATAAAGCTCTTAAACCGAACGGCAAAGGAGCGAATACTAGTACAAGTATGGAAGACCAGAATATCACCACAAGTGTCCACTCTAATCCAGATGGTTGTTCAAAGAGTTTTAATGAGGTCCGGCCTAAATTAAGTTAAAGTGTTAAATGATGCCTAGACTTAGTAAAATATAACACTACCTGGCGGTATGTAAGATTTATCTACTCTCTATGGTCAGCATTATCTAATTACCATGCTCAGAGCATCAGAAGCCTCAATATCCAACAGATTAATTTGTGACTTTACTTCCAAGATATTTGAAGCAACTTTACTGAATTGTATTCTTACTTCCTTTTGCTGTAATCCATAATCTACGTTCTTTTCTACATCTGTTCATTAATCCAAAGATACTATTATACACTGAAGCAATATGCCTAACGTGAGCTGCTTAAAGTTACATACCAGCTTGGTCTAGTTCAGCTATGTTTAGTTTCGCAGCTAGTTTAGCTAAACCATGAGAATTGACGTTTGACTACCGTTTCCAAAATATTTTGCCAATCTAAGCAGAACTTCAACTTTCTTATTGAACTCATCTTGAATGTTGCGTATCTCTTTAGGATCCAATTGTATTTTCTGTCGTCGGTGCATTTTGGAAAAAAAGTTTGTGTAAAAGTTTTGGAATGCTAACAGGATCTCAGGCTACTGACCAAGCATTAGCGGGGTAACTTTCCGATTTTGATTGATTTTAAAGTTTTCTTGCTGGAACAGTCTCTACTGGTGTTTTACATCCACTGGATTTGATTAAAACCAGACTTCAAGTGAACGAGACAAGTCGAATAAGCATCTCCAAAATTGTTATTAACGCAGCTAAAAAGGATGGAGTTCTTTCTTTCTATCGAGGAATCTCAGCGAATTTAGCTGGCGCTTCTCTATCTTGGGGGTTGTTCTTCTTTTGGTATTTGAATGCATAAATCGTTTTAACTCAATCCAGGTATTCCAAAATGAAAACTTCAATGAGTAATGGCGATAATGATAAATTAAGTCCCATTGGACACCTATCTGCCTCTGCCACTGCCGGTACTCATAAATTCTCTAAATTATTAGGCTTTCTGACCACATTAGTTACCAATCCTATTTGGGTTGTTAAAACTCGAATGCTTACTCAAAATAGAATAGATGCTGGTGCATACTCGGGATTGTACGGTAATCTAGAATGTAATTTACTCAGATGGGCTAAGGAAGATTTATAGACATGAAGGACTATCAGGTCTTTACAGGGGATTAGTACCAGCCATATTTGGTGTTTCGCATGGGGCGGTTCAATTTATGGTTTACGAAGAACTTAAAAGATTCAACTCAGAAAGGGAAATGTTTTCGGTATGCTAATGTCGCATTAAACCATAGGGAACGCTTGGTTCAGTGGCGATGGCATCAGTATCCAAAGTTTGTGCAACGATTTGCACGTATCCATATCAAGTTGTCAAATCTAGGATGCAGGTTGAAGGTAGATACGTTCAAGAAGAATATTCCACAGTATTGAAGACTATTCGAACGATATATACAAATGAAAGAGTAACAGGATTTTACAAAGGAATGGGTGTCAACATAGTCAGAGTATTACCAGGGACATGCATTACGTTTGCAGTATATGAGCTTGCAAGTTATAAGTTTCAAAATTGGTAATGCAATAGATGTATTTTATTCGATTTTTCGTGCTTTGAATGTGTAGTTATGATATAAGTAGTGCATCATTGATTCTGGACACCCTGCGTAAACTGAGTCAATGGTTTCTTCAATCTAAAGTTAGTTAAAAGTGTGAAAGTCACCTCTACTCTAAAGCCATATTGTGAGATTAGTAATTTGAATTCTTCCAACGTGAATTCGACTGAATGATGTTCTTTCATTCCTTCGAAGTGATAGAGTAGTGGCCCTCCATTTTAGCAAACTGATTAAATTACCAAAGTTAATCCAAATACCTCCAGATTTTAAGCAATGACTAATGACCTGTAGATAATCAGTAATTCGTTTTGCAGTATCCATAAAGAAACAAGTGACCACAACATCCCATTTCCCTGTCTGTTAAGCAGTAAGATCACTAACCTTTTTGCGATTCTGTGCTGTAAACTTCTATGAAATCTCCACCAACCATTGAAAAATCAGCAGTAGGTGGTATTGTATCAACAACTGCTACGTCTGGAATCAAAACTTCTCGGCACTGTATTGTTTGAGATGGCATGTTACTAAATTGGTGAATCTTGTATTTAAAATGATAATTTTATACCCAAGGATATATTGCTAAACTTTCTGCATGTGATACTTGATTCAAAATGAAGTTAGAAGAAAGTAACTAAAATAGATATAAAACACATTAGCTTACCATGAAGAATGAAAACTCATTCCCTTGACAGCTATATCCTGTGATGTTAAGACGGACGGAATTATCTACCCCTTTTAACGATTTCATACACCAATCGCCCTAATCCAGCTCCTGGGCATAAGACTTGAATAGTTCCTCTGGTATGATATTAATGCCCAAAATATTCAACCTGTCTTGTACGTGTACATCTGCGAATTCCGCCTCTAGAGTTCTAAGAATAGGACCATATGTATTTTCCCTTTCCACTTTTCCCTTTCATTTGTTAACCACTTAGCATGCAAAATACCTCTAAAGACCAATCTCTGACGAACTGCCTCAGTGTTGAACGAACCTTATCATGATCCATATCTGGAATTGAATTAATGGAATCGTCGTCGACTGATTCAATGAAAACTGGATTGTCCTCAATGAGCTTTTTGATAAATTGTGCATTTCTCTGGATATATATACGATGACTCTCCAGTCGTTTTTGGATAACTTTGCTCATATCAGACGGAACAAACTTCACAGATTCAAGCTTTCTATCAATAATAGCATTCGAATGTTCTTCATATGCAGCAAAGGTTTTCAATACCTTCGCAAAGTGTAGTTGTTCTAATTTTCTATCTGTCTCTGCCATGAAATGGGTCAAAAAATGTTTTATCTTGAAAGTAACTAAATCAGCTACAAAGTTCAAGCTCAGAATTTGTTTACATATATATGAGACCCTCTGCTCTGAATTTCCAGAGCAGAATAATTATATCGCCTGTTTGTCGCCTCATGTGAATTTTCCCAATATGAACAAAGTGTGAATGATCTCTATTATCACATCTGCCATGTAGAATATCACTATTAATCTTATTAATCTGACCAACGCGCTTCGCTCTTCTTGCAACTCAACTTACAAGAATCACGCCACTGTTAGAGTAAAACGCTGATATGTTGATACAGAGGTTCACATTGTATAAACTTCAAATTCCGGACTGTTGAAATATCTGTGTATAATATATTTAGATATATAAACCGTCTAGATTTCTTGTGGATTAGAAAAACTTGCTCTTAATTTGTCCAGTTCTTAGAAATATTTTTTGGTGGCCGGATTTAAGCACAACTTTTTTTAGTGAGTGGTTGAGCATAATTTAAATAGTTTGCTTTGTGCAATATCTGTATGGTGAAACTCAACCCAAGTTACATCCAACGTTCTGAACTTACACCCATAGTACCATCCAAAAAGGGTTACACAGTGGTTTCACACTCATAACCAGACATACCCAAGACCTTTTAAAACTTCTTATGGATCATTTGTAAGTTTTTTATTGACATTTAATTATATCTAAGAGATTGGGTACTCTACTTCTAGCCCGCTTAACTTTTCTAGTGTTTCCTTTAAGTTTTAACGGTGAATTTATATCCATATTGATCGTGACATTCGTAGTAATGTATTTTATAATTGGTCTTTGATTTGGATCTTAAATTTAGATCTTTTGGTATTTCCATTTTGTAACTGTCCCACGCTTCTTTGCTTGTTTAAGAGCCCTCGCAGCGAAAAATTAAGAATAGAAAACATTGAACTCAATAAAGTAAATAGTCTGTATATATAGCGCTAATGGTTTGATTATATATTATGAAATTTGAATTTGAATTGATTTCTACTCAATGGAAATATTGGAAAAAACGTTTTCACACAAACAACAAACAAATTTATAATTGCTCTAATTTTGTAATTGAATCATAATTCATTTGGTTGTCTTCATCCCATATTGAAGAGTCTGGTTGTTCTGTTGTATCTATAAAGTATGTGAAGTCAAACAAACCGTTTTGATTTATTTCATCAGGATTGAAAGAATGGTCGTTGTTTAGTTCATCAATAGTAGGGTTGTAAAAATATTCAAATCATAATTGAATTGTATAATTCGATTCCTTTTTGTTATTTCTTTTAATTGTTGAGGATGACCTTCAATACAATTCGACATACAACCCAAACATGTATCACATATTTCAGATACTTTTCTTTTGTGATTAGTTACGTTCTTGCATTTACTCATTAAAGATAATATTTCTGATGACGTGAAGGATTAAAGATCACGTGATTAACCTATAAACTCAATGAAATCAAATTGATTTCAGTTTTATTTGGTTTCTTTCGAAAATAATCTTCAGAACCGAGTTTTTCTATAAAACAAAGTGTGTGATACCAAAGTACAGCGTATTAATTGAATAATTTGGGTTCGCATGATGTCTGTCCACGTTGTTTTCAAACTCCACTTTTACGACCAGTGGCATATTCATAATGCCAACGATTCCTAGTCCTTTGCTGTGGGTCAATTCTTGAATCGACTCCAAATGTTTCTGGCATATCAACGAAGAGACATTAATGAATTCTATGCTTGCAAGGTAATCCATAAACTGGTGTAAATTTTCCGGAACACTTGTCATGTAATACTTAGCTAATGCACGTTGTTGAGGTTGATCTTCTGCGATTATGAGTTGATAAGTCTTGCAAATAGCGCTCTCTTTTGAAACGTCTATGTTTGAAACAAGAAATTAGATAAATCAGTGTCTAGTACAAAACAATCATTTTTTACTGTTACAAACAACCAATTGACTATAAAATCACCAAAAGTAAGTAAGTGTTTGATGACTTTATTAAGAATTAACCGAAATAGTACTAGTCGCATCTGTTTTCGAAGAAATAATACCGCACGTTTAGTAAGTGATCTAGAATCAAATGCTCTTGCTGAATAATAACTGAACAATCTTACGTGCTTCGCATCATAGTTCCAAACTACCACACCATTTACCAAATGTAGAATATCGTAGGCTACTGTAGCAGATAGAGCTGAATTTGAGATCAACATTTCGGACAGTTATATTTTCGATTGTGATGTTTTCAATCTTTTTGCTTTTTTGCACACATGGCGGAATAATAGATAATCCTTCCCACACCCAAAACTGTATCAGATTTTTACATTCAGGCTGCATTGAATTTGATGTTGAATTTCATGTTCTTCCTAATTGAAGTACTATTATAATTTCATTTCGCAGCCTATTATGCCTCTGCAACCGCTATCTTGGCCATTAAAAACAAGCAGGAAAGAACGGACCGTGGTGGCGGATACAAAAGATTTTTAGTGAAAGAGATTACACACATAGAAAGGTGGCAATCTACTGCAGTTCCGGTTGTCTCAGTTTAGGCACTTTTACATTTTTATTTTATTTTTTAGTAAAATTCGTCTTTAACTAGAGCCTGGTTTTTGAAATTTGAGCTAAACGAAATACAAAAAACAAATTTACATTGACAATGACCGAATTACTCAAAACTAAGACAGAAAAACGAATGATTTTATTAGAACATATGGACACTGTTCCAGCCATTTGGTACGCTGCCATATGTTGAGCATTGGATAATCAATCATAATTAATGTGGATGAAACACCATTATACAAAGATCAACGACCTAATAAGAGAAGGTGTCAAAAGTGTGAACGGACGAAAAACGAGAACAGTAGATTATCGTTCCACTGTCATTCTGGCGGTTTCGAAGGATGGAAAAAAAATTAAAACCAATAATATTTAAAGCTAAAGAAGGTAAGATTTTAGAAAAAAGTTTTAGCAAACCGACCAGTTGATACAATAATGATATTGATTGTGTATGCCAGGCCAAAGCATGGCATAATGGAAACATAATGATGAAATATGGATCAAACTAATATATGCACCGTATGTTCAACAATACCCGAACACATATGAACACTTGGTAATGGCGATTATAGCTCACATAAAATGGATAATATCACTCAAACAATTAAAGCAACTGGTTCATTAATAACAATTCTTCCTGGTGAAAGTACAAGCCAAATCCTCTCTAGGCCTTGGCAATAATGAGCCCTTTAAAGACAAATTTTGGTCTAATTGGATACATTGGATCGCAAATGAAAATAGACAAAATGATAAAGTTGTAACTCGTCAGATGCTGTCTCATTAGGTTGCGGAAGTATGAGAG
>MU621189.1:0-57172 GCA_025399215.1 Globomyces pollinis-pini | reverse complement strand
TCAAATTTCGTTAACAATGAAATGGTTAACGGGTGGAAAAATCATTTGGATCTTTATCTTTTTGAAAATGAACAATTGCTTCAATAGACTGGATTCTTGGGTCGTAAAATGGTTTGTTTTCTTCCATTGTTTGGATTTCACTTTGGCTTCAATTACTCAAAAAACACTCTTAGTGTCGGTACCTCTCCCATTGTTTGGAGGTCAGATAGGTTGGAAATTCAAGCATTGGGAAACTGTGGATGATCGTATTCGTGGTGGTGTATCGATATCCAATCTAGTTCCAATTCAACATGATACTCTCCAAACTGCTCGTTTTTATGGAACTCTTGATCCTTCTATATTAAATGCCGGATTTGCTTCTCAACGATTTATATTCCAGCAACCTCTTGATGCCAGTGCCTATTCAGGGGTTCGATTAACAATCCTATCTTCAGATCAAAAAACGTATTTCGTATCTTTATACTGACTCTTTAGATTTTCACTCAATTTATTAAATAGTTATCCAAAAGATAGAGGTGATGGAAGGAAGGAAAGTATGATTAACTTTAAAGCCGTATTTGAACCAAGCCCTAATTCTATTATTGAACTTAGATGGAAAGATTTTAAAGGGAGTAATCGTGGTAGACCCACCAATGACCAATTGAATTTGTCCAACATTACTGGTTGTTCGTTGATGCTACAATCTTTCTTTGGTAAACAATCCGGTGATTTTGATTTAACCATACAAAAAATTGAACTATTCAAATAAATTGACAATGCTATTAATACTTTGATCAACATTCCCATTTCCAAATACAAATTATATTTATAGTTTTTTTTATTAGTACAGGATGGAATTTTGGTATCTTAATTTCACACATTGATTGGCCAAATTTTTAGAGTTAAAAGTTACAGTTTGATCAACAATCGCTCCAATCGAAAGTCGATCCAATAGAATTGAAAACACAGCACGAGCACTTTTAGAATCCCAAGAATAAAAGAATTGTTGTAATACGATAGATTTGATATCAGTGGGGATTTGATTCAATAGAATCAAGAATCGGGATATTTTAAACAATTCTTTAGAATTTTTCAATAATTCAAAATTTCGAAATAGCATTTGATCCAATTGAGATTGAATTTTCAAGGAAATGGCATTTTCATTTACATTTAAAGACAATAAAGTTTCATTAGACTCGAAAGAGGTCAGTAGGATAGTAGCACCATCATCAGTAATGGCATTTAGGCTTAGATCCATATGTGTAATTGTATCATTCACAGCCAACATTTTTGTAATGTACATCATGCCTTGGTCATCGAGATAGTTGCTCTTTAATGCAATCGTTTTCAACTGATTATTTCTGGTTAATGCTTCGGATATCATACGAATGCCTTCATTTCGGATATTATTGTAGGATAGGTGTAGTTCTTGTAAACATGGATTATTCAATAATGTTTGACTAATTGATTTGATTCCAAATTGACAAATCCCTAACGTAATCAATACATCAAGATCAAAATACCATTGGAATTCAAAAATAATTGTTTCAACCCTGATCCCCAGGTTAATGCTTGAGAAATGGCTGATAAACCTCTTGATCGAATATTGTTATGAGTCAAATTCAAAGTAGATATATTGGTGTAACGTACTAAATCTGCCACCACTTCTGCACCACTAGATCCAAGTTTGTTGTATGATAAATCCAAATAATTCAAGTTAGAAACAATTTGAAGGTCCACTTCACCAACTGCCAATTCATACGATGGTTTCTTTAGATATTTTGGTGGTAATAATGCTTGCACCAAAGTAGAAGCACCTAATTCAGAGATTTGGTTATCATGTAAATCTAGTTTGGAGATGGTTGAGACATTTGAAGCGAGTAAAGGAAACAAAGCATCACAATCCAAATCTTTAACGTTTTTTCTAGATAAATTCAATTTACTGGAGTTTTTCTTGATTAGTTTGGTAGCCTTGATGATTGCTTGAGATTGCATGACTGAGCGAGATAGTTTGGATTAGTTTTGGTAACTCTTGATGATGATGCGTTTATGAATGGTCTGGTGAATGGTCTTGTGATGCGTGAGATCTTTCACAAACAGCCACTTTCATTTGATTTTCATGCAATTACCCCCATATGCACACGAGAGAATCGTATAAATGAAATGACGTTTGGATGGAATTTGTTGGGGAAGATTATCATTGCTTTTCATACTTTGATGTTGCTGGAAGTCAGTGATTATCAAGTGAAAATGACGCGATATGACTCAATACTAGTTCATATCCCTTTGGTTTTGTTACATTTTCGTACAGACCGCTCATTCAAATGAATCGACCAACTGCCGTCCTTTCATTTCATTCTAATAACTGAGGCTTTTGTGTATGACCAAAAGCCAAAAGCCCACATCATTACAGTAACATTGATTCAAATCGACACAAACTATTGTGGTTTGCATTGAACAAGTTTATTTAATAATTTTAAGTGGAAAGAATATGGTTTACAGTATAATTGGTCAGATTTGCAACTTTACTTATCGATCTCTATCAGACGACCGCTTGCTATGATTATCGTTTTTTCGACTAAGTCGATCTGTATCTTCACCATTTGTATCTTTTGAGTTTCGTTCTTGATGATTGTCATTTCCATCATGAGTTCTATCTCGCTTGGTATGTCGATCATTAGAACGGTCACGACCAGGTCTATCTGAAGTCACATCTCTTCTTCGCTCACCTCTTGATGGTGATTTGGATCTGGAACGGTTTCGTCTGCTTCTTGGACTTCTGGATTTTGAATTAGATCTGTTTCGTCCAGTCGGTTTGTCTCTTTGAGATTTTGCATCGTCTTTACCACTCGAGTGTCTTCTAGACCTACTACTATAATCTCCATTTCGGTGTCGACCTTGACTTTGCTTTGATCTATCGTCATTTGAAGTTAGGCTAATCCGCCTATCATTCTGCTCTGATTTACTTGGGTTTCTCTTTCCCCTATCTATCGGTGATGTAGAAATAGGGCTTTCCACAGTATCTTTACTAGAAAAAACTTGTGGAATATCCTCTTTATCATTCTTGGTTTTATCGATAGTATCTGAACTTTCCTCCACATCCATTGGCTTAATGTCTGAACTACGTGCAGAACTTTTTTCCTTATCGAGTACAGGTGTAGATTGAGGTTTCGAAAAAGTTTCCCGCTTACTATCTCGATGTACTGACTGACTGGAACTGTCATTTTCAGCCTTACCTACTGGTGTATTTGGTTTCGATGTTTTAGTATATCCATGGGAATCCCGATTATTATAGCTGTTACGATTATTCCAATTACTATTTGAATTTCTATCGTTTCTCCGCGAAGAATTATTTCTATCATATCGATTGTTTGTATAAGACTTATTTGAATTTCCCCTTCCATCTCGGTTATCTCTGGTATACTGGTTGGAACTGTATCGTGGCAGTTTCTCGGATTTGGGGGTATCGAAATGATCACTAGACCGCTTGTTGGAGTTACTCGTCACACTTCGCTTATCATCATCTGACCCTCCAGGTATTGGGACATCTGCATCGGTATGTGGCCTCAAATAGACTGGCTTATCGTTCTTGCCTCTCTTAAAGTTCATTTCATGGGAAGTGGGGAAAGTTGGGAAACTACAGCCAATCAAAACTAAAATTAAAATACCTTTCGGTATTTGGAACTGCTATTGGATGGCCTTTCTTAAAGTAAGAATCATCCAATGCTTCAGTAGCAGTTAACCGTAACTTTGGATCCAACTGTAATAAATTCTTTAAAAATCGGTAGGTCTCACTTCGAAAGCTATCAAGATGAATTGAACGGAGAAAATTACTCTTTTGAAGGAAATAGTTCTGTCAGCGTGGCTTTTGCATTTCTTGGTATAGATATCTGGTTAGTTTTAAACAAATGTAATTCTTTATGATCAGGCCAGACACGATGGCTAGGATATCCCAACAAATCAAAAATGGCTTTGATTTGATCTAATGGGACACTATAAGGTAACAAAGGTCTTCTCAGTAAAATTTCACCAAACACACAACTATGGTTATTTCCAAACGGTGTGTTTACCCTATTCCCCACATATCAACTGCTTTCGTATAAACAGCAACTTTATCCTCAGATGATAGGAGTAGTAACTCTGGAGGGCGATACCACAGAGTAATAACCAACTAAAAATTTAACCAAACAACAATTTTACAGCCGTCATTTTCTTTCCTTCAATATAATCTCTAGCCAAACCAAAATCCGCAATTTTAACCACTCCACCCATACTAACCAATATATTTGCCGCTAAACATGAGATTCCGCACTCAATTACTCTTTATATCCCGATGTATAATATCAAGTCCATGTAAATGCTCCATACCAAACAGCAATTGCTGCATGTAACTCTTTATGACTGGAGGAGTTAGGGTAACCTGTGGATTTCCAATCAATCCATTTAAATCATGATCCAAATAAGGAAAAACCAACCAAGTAGCTTTTGGAATTTTCTTTTTATAATCACCTACGAGATTAAAATTTGTAAATATACCTTTTTCTACAACAATATCTACTAATTTTACAACATTTTCATTTTTCAACTTCTTCAAAATTTTGATTTCACGTAGAGCAACAATTGAGAAATCTTGAGGTTTATCTTTAAATGGAACGAATTTCTTTAATGCCCTAAAAAGAAGATAAGAATATTATAGAATAGATTACATTTGAGGACCTAATTCAGTTTTATCATTTCCATCAGATTTTAAAATCTTTTGACCTAGATGAACGGCACTGAAAGAAAAAAAGTCAATATAAAGATTTAAAGATACCCATAAGTTCCTTCACCTAAACGACGACCAATTTTCCAATTGAGTAACGAATCACATCTTTTCATTTGGATAGGAGATATGAAAGTACTGTTTGTTAAAGTGATTGGACTTTCGAAATTATCTAATTTTGATTCAGTAGAATTTAATTTGAATGTAATATTTTCAGTAGGAGTTTCTTGTAATTCACCATCTTCTTTATCATTTAAAGTATTTGAGTGTTGACTGATGAGAGTATCCAAATGATTCCTATTTGTATTGACTTCCAGCATCAATTGGTGAATTGAAATGAAAATTAAGAAGGTAAAAGCCACAATAACAAATGACAAGATTTTTGTGTGATGGGATGAATTGGATGATGGGATTATGGAATTGGATGAAATTAAATTGGATGCAATGAAGAATGCAAGTTGAGGTAATGTAATGACGGATGTCAGTGAAGTATCCAATTTAACGCGATGATTCATTAATTATTATCATTTAATTCATACTTTAAGGTCATCGCTTCATTCATACTACAAGATCATTGGTAAAATCAAATTTGATAGTTAATAAACGTGATGAATACAGATCATCATCACAATACGTTACTTAATACAAATCTAATACATTATTACATACAAATCTAATATAAAGAATACGCTACTAAAATACGTTCTTCAACATCTTTCAAAATTCTTGTTTATTCACTTTTGTCACAAACACTTTTTAAACTGTCAAACAAACGAAAACAAGAAACTACACCCCATTCGAATCATAAACGACTTCTTCTTGATATGGCCCCCGATCTACTTCCTAATCGTTCCAACCTCTTGAATCAACGAAATACTGATGTCGTAAGACTCATTTTACAATCTTTAAATGATTTGGGATATTCTGATGTTGCCAAAAAACTGGAAATCGAATCCGGTTTGGTTTTGGAATCAAAACAAATGATATCTTTTAGAAATTATTTGATCAATGGGGATTGGGATGCTTTAGATGCAATTGTTGATCAATTGGATCTATTCAAAGGATCTGAAAAGGTTCGTACTAGTTTAGTATTTATCTTTAGGTATCAGATTTATCCAAATGATGTTTATTACTAGGTTAGTTCTTTGTTCAGTGTTAAACTTGTTTAGGTTGATATTATAGATCTAATATATTTAGGTGAATGGATTTGACAACTAAATATCTTGTAGGTATTTTATACTAATTTTGTAACATTGACAAACAGCAATTCAAATTTAACCTACGAAAACAAAAATTTATCGAGTTATTACAATCAAGTCAATTAGATGAAGCGTTGGAAGTTTTGCAACGAGAATTAACACCTTTAAGGACCAATATCGATGAATTACATCAATTATCTTTGTAATCCTAGTGATAGAATTAATTACTTTAGGTTGACAATGTGTTCTATTGATGAGATAAATAGAAAGATTGACTGGCAAGGTAATCATGTCACTTTATATAAACTATCCAGGTAAACAAACTATTTTGTAGATACTAATTATTAGGTATATTTAATTTTTTTTGAAGTTTACAATGTAGGTGTTGAAAAATCCAGAAACGAGTTACTGATAACCCAAACAAGTTTAAAACAAATTTTGATTGATGAATAGAATTTATCTTACCAAGCATGTGTATTCCACCTAATCGATTAAATATACTATTGGATCAAGCACTCCAATTACAACGTCAAAACTGTTTATATCATAATGAAGATGCGAATGAATGTTTGCTTGTAGATCATTCATGTCAAAGAGAAAAGTTTCCAAACCATACTACACATTTATTGGAAGTACTATGAATTATTTAATTGGTTTAGGAACATCGTGATGAAGTTTGGTTCATGGCATTTTCACATGATGGAACTAAATTGGCGTCGGCTTCTAGAGATGCTCGAGCCATTATTTGGGATGTTGAAGTGAACATTATCATGTCAATCTAATCATATAGAATTTTAAAATATTGTACGTATTAGATGATCATAAAAAAGCAATTTCTTATTTATCTTGGAGTCCAGATGATTCGTATTTATTAACGGCTTCAAACGATACCACCTTAAAACTATGGAATACTAAGGTAATTAAATTTACACCTTGATAATTCTTTTAGACTGGTCAAATGATTCAGACATTTTCCAAGCATACAGATTCTGTCACATCATGTGTTTGGCATCCATCTGGTTCCAGTTTTGTATCAGGTAGTGTGGAGAAAAATATGTATCATTGGAATATAAATGGAGAGATTCTATTCCATTGGCCAGGAGTAAGAATTATGGATTTAGCAATGACTAGTGATGGGAAAAAGTTGATTGCTTGTTCAGAGAAAAGGATCAGAGTATTTGATTTTGATGATAAATCTGAATTATATTCATTAACTGAGCATGAACCTATAACCTCCGTTTGTTTATCAAAAGATGATAAATTTCTGTTGGTTAACTTGTCAGTATCAGAAATTCATTTGTGGAATTTGAAGGATCGAACAGTTGATAAAAAATATTTTGGGCAAAAGCAAGGTAGATTTGTTATTCGATCCTGTTTGGGAGGAATTGAAGAAAACTTTGTGTTAAGCGGTAGTGAAGGTAAATGGAATTATTAATTTTGATTTTATTTATAGATTATCAAGTATATGTTTGGCATCGTGAACTTGGAACCATTATTGAGAACCTCCCTGGACACTCTGGTAATTTATAGTCATTTTATGGTGGTTAGCGTGTGTGAATTGTGTGGCATGGAATCCAAAGAAGACTATGTTTGCATCTGCGTCTGATGATCAGCAAATTAGAATATGGTAAGGTCTTTTGTTTTTCATTATTTAGGGGACCTGTATGTTAATATGGTAGTTTTCATCTTAGGGAGTTAATCCATATCAAAAATTGGGAAAGGAGAAGTTGGATTAATTGGTCGTGATTATTATTGATAATTACAATTTGCTTTTGCTTGCAATAAAACGATATAGTAATTTTAACATAATTGGATTCAGTGTATCTAAAAATGGTTCAAGGGTGAAATTTGTTTTATTATGACATGTTATTACTTTAAATCATTTAATTGTTTTTCATGTTGTTGTAAAGTAGCAGAGAGAGTATTTGGAGTTTGAGACAAGATATTTGTGATGGTTGAACCAGGATATTGAAGCAATCCAAGTAGTTCACCATATAATACTGCTTTAGGAGGTAAGTCCTTGACTTGGTTGAATGTATTGGCAGTTAATACATGCCCATCAACAGCTCCACCCACCAAAATGACATTTTTCTTATATTTAGTTGCTATTCTGGCGACTTCTTGAATTAATTTTGGATTTTCTTGATCAGATACATTTGAAAACCATACTAAAGAATATTAAAAAGCTAATGTACTATACCAGTTGTTGGACCTTGAAATAAATTTTTCATTTTAGCATATTTAGGGTCATGAAATTTAGCAGCAGCAGAGAAGAGACCATTACGAACAGTTAGACATTCTAAACTATTTTTAGATAAATCTTTTTTTAATTCCAATAAAGTATTTGAAGGTAAATTAGTATTTTGTAAAACAAAGATGAATCTAGCTTTTACGATTTGACGATAAGCATTAAACCAATATAATTTTCTACTATCAGGAGGATTTCCTCTTCTAGATAATTTCATATTATCGTAAGCGAATTTAGCATCATGATCAGAAATTTGATGTGGAAATAAAGAAGTATCTAGGTAAATCAATACTTTGATGAATTACGTTGTAGTCTGAATTGTAAAGATTTCAATAATATTGAAGGTCGCAACAAATTTGAATTCATCTGGAAAAAAGAAAAAAATTCAAAGTGAACTACAACTATGAGAATGTCATTAAATATACTGTTAAAGTATGAATGTCATTTTATAAAGTACTAGGTATGAATATCCACTGATAATGTCCAATCAACTGATCAATAATATATCTATTAAACATGATAGTTTACAGTTTAATAAACACTTTGTATTTAACTTACTAAAT
This sequence comes from Globomyces pollinis-pini, assembly GCA_025399215.1. Taxonomy (NCBI): domain Eukaryota; kingdom Fungi; phylum Chytridiomycota; class Chytridiomycetes; order Rhizophydiales; family Globomycetaceae; genus Globomyces; species Globomyces pollinis-pini. The sequence continues at coordinate 48,421 of MU621189.1, read as the reverse complement.
ACAACCTTCAACTACAAGTGCTGTTTGATTCCCTTTTCAGTCTTCTAAGTTCTGGTTCGCCGTAAAAGCAAAAATTCATCAAATTTCTCTACCCAAAGATGGATTCACATTTGATCAAAACAAGTAAAGATTAATTGACTAACAACAGTCAACTCGCTACAAGAAGCTTTCTCGGCTATTAATGTCAACAATCCTATCGATTTGCCTCAGATTGCGGTGGTCGGAAGTCAAAGTGCTGGAAAAAGTTCAGTACTGGAAAATATTGTTGGTCAGGATTTCTTACCTAGAGGTATTATATATCTTTAACTTTTAGGTTCCGGAATCGTCACACGTCGTCCTTTGGTCCTTCAATTGATCAACAGAGTTGCCGTGGAAGGAACTGGTATGTTGACATTCATTGGTTCATCTTAGATAACGAATGGGGTGAATTCTTACATGTCCCTGGAAAGAAATTCACAAACTTTGATGAAATTAGAAAGGAGATTGAAGATGAGACTGAACGTACCACTGGCAAAAAAGGTGGTATATCTCCTGACCCAATTTTCTTGAGAGTCACTTCTCCAAAAGTACTGACTTTGACTCTCATTGATTTACCTGGATTAACTAAAGTTCCAGTTGGGGACCAACCAAAAGATATTGAAAAGCAAATTAAAGACATGATTTTAAAGTTTATTACCAAACAAAATGCAATCATTTTGGCCGTCACCAGTGCCAACACCGACTTAGCAAATTCTGATGGATTGATGTTGGCTCGTCAAGTTGATCCTGAAGGTCTTCGAACCATTGGTGTTCTTACAAAAGTTGACTTGATGGATCAAGGGACTGATGTGGTTGATATCTTGGCAAATCGTGTGATCCCACTTCGTTTAGGTAATAGTTTTATATTAAATAGTAGGATACGTTGCTGTTGTTAATCGTGGTCAAAAAGATATTGAAAGTAAAAAGAAAATCACCTCCGCTTTGGAAGCTGAAAAGAACTTTTTTGAAAATCATGCATCATACAGCTCCAAAGCTCAATTCTGTGGAACACCATACTTGGCCAGACGATTAAATACTGTAATATTCTGTAGTTAACTCACATTAGCTTTTGATGCATCACATTAAAACATGTCTCCCAGAAATCAAAGCTAAAATCTCATCTGGGTTGGTGAAGTATAATCAAGAACTTCAACAATTGGGCGATCCGTTAGTGGAAGACAATGGATTACAGGTATTTGATAATTACATTTGACGATTAGTCCAATATTATTTTGAATGTAATCACAGAGTTCGCCAATGATTACTCCACCATCATTGCTGGTACCTCCAAAGACATTTCTAGTGATGAATTAAGTGGAGGGGCACGTATTAGTTTCGTCTTCCACGAAATTTTCGGAAACGCAATCAGGGGTATGGATCCATTCGACCAAATCAAAGATGTGGATATTCGAACAATTCTTTACAACTCTTCAGTAAAAATTTAGGAAGCTTACATCTAGGGATCTTCACCGGGTCTATTTGTTGCCACTGCAGCATTTGAAATTCTTATCAAACAGCAAATCAAAAGACTCGATGACCCTTCTGTCAAATGTGTTAACATGATTTATGATGAATTGGTTCGTATTTTGAATGCTTTGCTTCAAAAACCTGTGTTCAAGCGATTTCCACAACTTCGTGATAAATTTTACAGCGTTGTGATCAAGTTCTTCCAACGCTGCATGGACCCAACCACCAAGCTTTGTCAAGATCTTATTGCGTAATATGAAGTTTAATTTTTACATTAGTGCTGAAGCTTGTTATATCAACACTGCTCATCCAGAATTCATCAGCGGTCAAAGGGTATGATTGTATTGTAAAACTAAATTCTAGGCAATGGCTGTTGTTGCTGACCGTATTCAACAAAAGAAGAACCCACCGCCAATTATGGATAGCTTTAAAAGCAACGATGCTGGTAAACGACCTACTCCACCTCCACCAACTTTGCAGCAAGCTGCAGCCCTTACTAAAGATCATAATCAAGAGCTGATTGATCAACAAAACCAAGGATTTTTTGGAAGTTTTTTCAAACAAAAGTCAACTCCAGGTGTTTTGTCTCAAGTATAACTTTCCTTTAACTGATTTTCTAGCCACCAAGTGTTTTGAAAGCATCAGGAAATCTTTCTGAAAGAGAGCAAATGGAAACTGAAGTTATTAAACTTCTCCTTCTTTCATACTTTAACATTGTGAAACGAACCACTGCTGATTTAGTACCAAAAGCCATTATGTTTAATTTGGTTCAGCATTCCAAAGACAACCTTCAACGAGAGCTTTTAACTGAACTCTACAAGAAGGAAAGTTTCGAAGAAGACTTGAAAGAATCTGAGTTTACTATTACCAGAAGACAAGAATGCAAAAAGATGATTGTCGCCCTAAAGAAAGCAGATGAAATCATCGCCACTGTTTAATTCCCAATAAATCACAGCATCAAACACTTGAATTGTATTTCATTTTTTTAATCTTTCATTGGGTTGTTGTTTGTCTTGTCCAGGTCCGACGATGAAAAAAATTTGCGCGTTGGTAAATTTACCTACAAAACATCAAATGGCAACACCACGAAAGCCATTAAATCTTGGCAAAGCTTTGAGAGTTCCTGTAGATTCACCACTAGCAACTCCAAAGGCAGTCAAACGGAATGAAGTTGGTGATCAAACTCCAACCAACGAATCCATAAGACAAATTGACTATGAATTTAATGCTCCACAATACTTTGATTTCACCAAGGATTCAGTTGCAAATGATGAAGATTGGTTCGGTATGCAGATGACCAATACTAATTTCCAGACAATCGTAACCCTTCACCTGATCTATCCGAGTAATGATTTAAACTGATTTATTCCTAGTAATTGTTCTAATCAAGAAAACTATCGAGATTCTTTAAATTCTACCACTCATTTCACTGTCAGTCAATCCAATCAGAAACATCATTCAACAACTAAAATTAAAATGAAAGGATTAACGATTCCAAAAGAATTCAATTTTACAAAGAAAACTACAGTATCGATGTTAAGAAAACGAAAACAATCCCCAAAAGTGATGGTAAACCAACCGTTTTTTATTGATCATTAGAAAAAAACATCAAAGTATAATGGATTGACTATTCCAAAACCATTTCAATTATCAAATACAACTCGTTATCAACCTACCAAGAAAGAACCATCCTCACCATTTGTTCCTTTAGCAGTCAAAGTTCAAGCATTTTTAAATGATACTCCTGATCGATTTCGTGTCAAACCAAAATCAAAGGTATTCATTTAAACTTTGTTTAATTACTATTTTTATTTTTAGCAATTGAATCGTATATTACAAAATAAATTAACTCAACCTAAATCACCCATGTTGAATACCAAACTACGATCAAGACAAATGCAGTAATTTTTACCAAACATTCACCGTTCAGACGTAAAGTATTATCTAGGGACGAGAAGGAAGAATTGGAAATGAAGAATATGGAACAGTTTAAGGCTCGTAAATTAAATCATAAGGTTTTTATATTTATTTTTGATGAAATAGATTTTGGAAACGGCGGTGGGAGTGAAACCTGTAAAACCACTTCCATTAACAATCCCAATGTCACCTGCAATTCAAAAAGTTCAACCTAAACCAGAACCAAAACCTATACAAATCAAACCAGTCAAAGCGAATCCATTACCTGATTTTTCGAATCCGTTTGTTCCTGCAGTTGAACATCGACAGTTGGAAATCCCAGAGTATCAACTACCAGGAGATTTCATACATGAAAAAATGCGAAGAGATATTGAGAGAAAGAAAGAATTAGAATTGAAACAGTTGAAGAAATCTAGAGAGTTTAAAGCACAACCCATGATCGATACCGATAAGGTTTACTTTATTTTCTCATCATTGGTACAGGTGTATATTCCTGAACATGAAATACAAATCACCCAACCTAAACCTTTTGCTTTGGAAACAGATTTCAGAGGGGAAAAGTATCGAAAAACCTTTAAAGCTCAGTTAAAGAAACTGTTGAATGAAGAAAAACGAAGAGCGGATTTTCATGCTGCTCCAGTACCATCACTTGAACCATTCACAGTCAAAAGGTCCGATCGACCTTTAACTGAAACTGAACAATTTGTTTCACATCTCGATCAACGAGCACAAGATCGACAGCAATTTGAATTGGAACAACGTGAACGACAATTATTGGAAGAACGAGAAAGATTAAGATTAGAAGAGATTCGACTTGTAAATTTTACCATTATTGATCATTAGGCACAAGAAAAAAAGGAGATTCAAAAGCTGCGAGAGGCACAGACTCATAAAGCTCAACCTATAAAACATTTTGTTCCAGTTCATACTAAACCATCTGAGAAAAAACTGACCGAACCACAAACACCAATGTTCGTTCGTAGATACCGAAAGGAAAAGCAAAGAAAATCTTAATTTTTTATAAACTTACGCTTTACAATTTAGTCATCACTTTTTTATATATCTTCGTTAAACTATGTTGAAATTGTAACTTTCAGTGATATTTGAGTTTAAAACTTAAAAAGTATAATCCTTTTATTGAATAAATTGCTATTAGTCCAGAAGGGCTCGGAATCGATCTTCCATTTCTTTACCCAACTTGGCGTATCGCTCTTTCAAAACTTGTTCACCATCACTAGGGTTCTCGAATTTCATTGAAGTCAACTTATAAAGCATATCACCCATATTTTCACGAATCTTAGCCCATGTAATGGTACCAGAAGAAGCTTCTACAACATGCAGGGCTTGATCATAGAAAGATACCATATGTCTCAGCATTGCTACTGTCTTATAGAAAGGACAGAAAGCATCGTATTTAGAGTAACCATTCTGTTGTAAGAAATCATCTTTCAGTAGTTTAGCAATATCTAGAGTAATTTTATCGGATTCTGCGAGAGAACTCTAAAGAAAATTAAAAATATTGAACAAACCTTTCCAACCAATTGAACGATTTCAGACAAATCTTCTTCGTTTTGTAAAATTTCCTTGGCCTTGGTTCGAATAGCAGTAAAATCAGGATCAAAGCTATCATAGTAAGGATCCAAGGCTTTTTGATATTTAGAATAACTCAAAGACCAATTGACAGAAGGGAAATGCTTACGTTGGGCCAATTTCTTATCGAGACCCCAGAAAACCTGTACAATACCAAGAGTAGCAAGCGTAACAGGGTCAGAGAAATCCCCTCCAGGTGGAGATACACTATAGTTGTTATAAACAAAATTATTACGCTCCAACAATAGATACACTTCCTTGACGTTGAGGATTTCCTAAACATGTCACTTTTCCAGCTCTTTCATAGAACGATGCAAGTCTGGCACCCAAATATGCAGGATAACCGGAATCTGAATGTCGAGTGAGAAAAAAAAGTAATACCAGCTGGCATTTCAGCCAAACGACCAGAAATTTCACGAAGAGCTTCAGCCCATCGAGAGGTCGAATCAGCCATCATAGCTACATTCTTTCCTTGATCACGGAAATATTCAGCCAAAGTAATACCAGTATAGATGGAAGCTTCACGAGCAGCTACAGGCATATTCGAGGTGTTTGCAACCAAAGTGGTACGTTGCATAATAGATTCTTTCTTTCCGTTCACTTCAATTGATAGCTAGAGTTAGTGCAAGAATAAGTACTTCAGGGAAATCCATTAATACTTCAGCCATTTCATTTCCACGTTCACCACAACCAACATAAATAACCAAATCTGAATTAGAGTATTTAGACAAAGATTGAGAAATAACAGTCTTTCCACACCCAAACGCACCAGGAATAGCAGTAGTACCTCCCAAAACACACCTAAAATTAAACATTTCTATTTACGGGAAAAGGGCATCAAGTACACGCTGTCCAGTCAATAGTGGGTAATCAGCAGCCAATTTATCAGCGACTGGTCTTGGGGTACGGACAGGCCAAAGTTGAAGCATTGTGTGTTTTGACTTTGCACCAGCAAATTCCGTTTCAAGAACAACATCCTAAAACAGTATTAAGCAAAAGAAAATGATACACTTAGTGAGTATTGTCCCTTTGAAGCAATGAAAGTGATCGTTCCTGCTGCTTTTGGTGGTAATAAAATTTTGTGAACAACCAAGCTGTTCTCGTATACTTGACCGTAAAGATCACCTCCTGTAATATGATCTCCAACCTATAGTTTAAATTAAATAAATAAACCTTGAAGTTAAGGGGTTCAAACTCCCATCCACGCTTCATATCCAACGCAGGAGTATTGATTCCTCTTGGGATATAGATACTTTGAGAAATTTCTTGAATATCCTACATATTAAGTATAAAGGTGTGAAATACCTTGAGAGGACGTTGAATCCCATCAAAAATACTATTCATAATACCAGGACCCAACTCAACTGATAATGGCTTTCCAGTCTTCAATACCGGATCACCCACAGTAACCCCTGAGGTTTCTTCATAAACTTGAATGGTTGCCTTGTCCCCATCAATTCTGATAACTTCACCGACAAGTTCATAATGCCCAACTCTCACCTATCCAATAAAATACACTTATAAAACTTCATACCAGTTCAAACATACAGACTCCAATCATTCTTTCTGCAACAACGACTGGACGATGAAAAATACAATCTTACCAGGGCCTGACACCGAATACACTGAACCAAACAAGGATTCATCATCTGTATCTCTGATGGTAACTAACTTTTTAGCACGGTCCATTGCTCCAGCCTAGCGTTAGATGGGCCTTGAACGTACCATTTTGAAATTGATAGAAAATTTTTATGAGACCAACAGTTTAACCTCAAACAAGATGAACAAGGAATAATCAAATATCTCCACTACTTTATTAACTACAGTGTCAAGGACTAAGGTCGGACTCGCGCTATCTTACTTCGGCGGTCCTGATACACCAGAACTTCTTTTGTAATCAACTGATACACAGCACGATTAACAGAATTCTCACTGAAATCTTGTTTTAATAACTCATCTTTTAATCTCCTTTCTGACATGGATGATCCCACTGCAAATCTACGTCGGATGACTTCTTCTACTTGACCCACTTCCTCAGCAAACTTTCCGCGTGTTACACCCTCAACTAGCAATTAGTGACTTCATAAATTACCCATTCCTGATTGGATCGCATTCATAGTTGAAAAGTTGAACAGTCGAATGGCTTCATCAACATGTCGCTCAGTTGCTACAGGAGAGAGTGACATTTTTGCCAATGATTCCGAAATACGGATAATAGCTTCCAATTGACTATAAAATAAGCGTTTAACAAGCTTACCGGACAGTAATCGGAATCGCTGTTTTAGCATTGGTTTTCAGTTCCCCATCTAGAACTCTAATCTTTGCTCTCATTTCAACAAAATGAGATGTTAATTTTTCAGATGCTTCTGGGCTAAGTCTTGGTGCGCATTTCGTTTTGCAATAACTGATATAACTCCTCATTTTTTGGATATCCAAGTCGCCTTCAATCACTTCCTGGGTATCTCTGTTCATATGAACACCGATAACATGCTTTGCAATAGTCTAATAGTTAGAACAGTAATTCAGTAGATACTTGATCTCGCTCTTCATTATGTTCATCTCTTACAATAAAGATTAAATCAAAACGGGACAAAATTGTTGATTGAAACTCGATATTCTACAATAAAAAATGATCAAAATATTTACATCTCCTGGACTTTTCATATCATCATATCTCCCAAACACTGGATTTGCAGCTGCCAAAACAGATGTTCTGGAATTAAGAATAGTTGTAATTCCAGCTTTAGCTATTGAGATAGTCTGCTGTTCCATAGCTTCGCTACATCTATTAGAAGTTATTCTTATACTGGATAGCAACACGATCTTCATCTCTCATCTTATCAAACTCATCTATACAAACAACACCACCGTCAGCTAACACCATAGCACCCGCCTCCAGTCGGAATTCTCGCTAAATATCAGAGAGATAAATGCTTACCGTTGCAGGATCTCTGTTCACAGATGCAGTAAGACCAGCGGCACTAGAACCTTTACCAGACGTGTAAACAGCGATTGGTGCAACCTTCCCATCAATACTTAATATATACCTGTTCAACAAATTTAAGAAGTTGGGATTTAGCAGTTCCGGGATCTCCCAATAAAAGAACATTGACGTCACCTCTTAATCTCATACCGTCAGGCAGAATCTTTTTAGAACCACCAAAAAGAAGACAAGCAATAGACTTTTTGATATCTAACCTGGTGAGTTTCAAATAAAGTTTACCATCAGATCCGTAAATTTGAGGTGCAATGCTACCAATGAACTCTGAATACAGATTTGGTCGTCTTGAGATTGCAAGAAATTCTTCTTCTTCTTCAGGTGTGAATGAACGAATGGCTGCACCATTAGCATCTGGGTCTATTTGAAGCCCATAAACTTGAATGTATGGAGATCGGATGGCAACAGCACCTCCTGATCCTTTCTGTATAATTATGAATACTGAATCCACTTACTTTAGAGTTCATGGAAGCTTGGTTAAAGATATCAAACACCCCAGTGACTGTAACTCTCATTCCAGGGGTTACTTTGCCAGTCAAGTATCGATCAGCACTCAATAACAAATGTCTAGGAAGCTCACCCACAGGAACCATTCCGTGAGGTTCTTGCAACTTGAGCATTTGCTGATCAATAAAGACACTTTTATGATGAACGACAACATAAGGGTCAAGAGGACACTTTGGTTTTGCACCAGTTGGATCTGGTTCACTAACATTTAATACACAAGCACAACTACCCTTCGCAAGTTCTTGGGATAGTCACTCCATGAATTCCTGATGGTACATCTAAAACTTTAATGTGTCGACAGGATCGACAGGCAAGGTGGATTCTGGTAGCTTTAGCCTGCATAGAATTTGCCGAAATAATAATTCCAGAAACTCTAACCAATTTTGAAATATAGGGAGTCTACAAAATCAAATATTCTGCACTATTTTACATCTAAATCACGAATTGCAATAGGATTTGAGCGAGAGATTAACATCACTTGAAATTTTGAATCATCATTAGAAACCAAAGTTGACTGAATAGCCAAGGTCTTTACTGCGCTTTCAAACAATGGCAGTAAGTTTTTAGGATCCAATTTCAATGAATTGGCCAAATCTTGATCAAACGTGATAAGATCTGACAAGTCTACTTCTAAGAAGTACGACTTGATTATAATATTTTTACGGAGTTGATCACTGTAATGAATGGATGGTTAATTACCGATAAGGAAAGACTGAACCCAGTCTGAAGTTTCTAAGAAAGTCCAAGAAGTTCTGTTCAATGGCATTGTTTGAGTCTACCTCAGCTGTAGGCAAATAAGTCTGAGTAGTAGTAATCTGTCCAGAATCCCAACCGCCGTAGTCCATGTTTAAAGTGATTTGGAAGAAAATACAACGCTACCAGACAAGAGAGTATCTCGGACAAAGAGACCTGATGATCCATAGAGTCGACTCTGAATCGTTCAACTGTATCTTATGGATTCTGATATTTTTTATGCTAGACTTCTATTAATTCAGAATATTGCTCAGATGATTTTATCTTCAAATGCATCAACGAAATCCATACTCAACACCCTTTGATTACAATGATTTGGCTGAAGCTTTTCCCCCTCTTAAACATCAGTAAATTGCTCAATCCTGACCCAAACTTAGCTTGACATATACTAAAAATGGTCCAAGAATTTTGGACTTCAAGGACCCAAAAGTATTGAGGTACCAATGATCATTCCATAAACTCATTATAGAGACTTAAATTGTGCAATATTATGGAGAGATTTCAAGGTCAGATTGGAGATACCATTAGATTCATTGATTCCACCCATTCCAAACAGACTGGATTACATACTTCACATTGAAGATTTATTAGCCAATAGTAAACACAAAAAAGAAATACATGGTATAGATATTGGCATAGGTGCATCTTGTATTTACCCTATTTTGGGTTGCAAAACCAATTCAAATTGGAACTTTTTAGGTTTAGAAGTTGACGAACGAAATTTAGAGTTTGCAGAAGATAATATCAAAAGAAACAAACTAAATGAGAATGATCGAATAATATTAAAACAGAATTTCTCAAAGAAACGCTTACTACCGAAGAAACTGTTAAGTCGAAAGTACTACGACTTTTGTATGTGTAATCCTCCTTTCTATCGGGATCAAAATCAGATAGCAGAACAAAAGGCATTAAAGATATCCGAGCCATACTCAGTATTAGAATATATTTCTAGAATTAAAGATTTGTACAGGTTCCAAGAACGAGATGATCACTGATGGAGGAGAAGTACAGTTTATTAAACAATTAATACATGAAAGTACAAAAAGGAGGAAAAGAATAGGGTATTTTTTGAATATTAATAAGAAAATAGTTGGTTTACTACATTGATTGGACGACGTGCAGATGCAATTGAACTCGAGTCACATCTCAATAATCTGAATAGTACAGTAATATTTGAAAAATAACTGAATTGAAGTATAACCTCACAGTGAAGTTGGATAGTTATCGACAAAGCTACACGACACGTTGGATTTTATCTTGGACATTTGACGAAAGACTTCATGGACAAGAGGATCCTGTTAAAAAGAAATTGAAGTCTGAATAAAAATAGACCAAACATAGCCTCTGTGTAAATATGAAGTTATCTAAAACATGGCGTTAAACATCATGAGTGGTGCTGAGACGAGGCACTGGGAGTATAAATAGGAGAGATCTCCAAAGTCCGTTCTAGAATGCCAGCAGTAAATATGGTTGTATGTGAACCATCCTATTCTCGCAGACCATTTAACTTTGAAAAGCCAACCAAGGATTCAAAGACGGAATTGAAGAGACACAACTCAATGGAAGAGGTTGCTGAGACCATGGAAAGCATGGACAAGCTGAATGACACTAGCTTCTCCACCTGGATTCGTTCAGAAAGTAATGTCGCTTACATTTGTAGTATAAAGGGGGAATTGATTTTATCATACATTGACAAAGACCCAGAATCTGCTCTGTACGCTTTACAATGGATGACTCAAGACTGGTCTTTGGAGTCAGTCGCAGAGCTTGTATTGAAATTGTTCTATTCAACAAAGATGAATTCAAAATTATTTTCAAATCGCCTATATGGAATCGTCAGTAATTGGCCGAGAGAAAAGGTTTATGATTTGTTGCCCATCCTATTAATTGGAGAAACGCCAGAAGTTTGTGCAGCGTTTTTCTCTGAATGGCTAAAGTTAACAAATTGGACCTCTGACACAATGGCTGATTGTATTATCCCGTTGGTGGTTGGGTATCAATGGAACACTGAAGATCTATCGAATTTCTTACTTAACTTTACATTGGCAACTTGTGTAGATGAAATTGTACAAAAGAGTTTAATGTTAGTGATTCATGATGAAATGCAAAATATTGAAATGGATATGGTCAAGAGTTCATCCAGGAAGCATGTATGTGATACTTTTGAAATGTTATTGCAAATTATTGTTGAGGAAAGGAATGAAATCAGATCAATCGAATTGTAAATTTGTTAATGGGAATCAATATCGTTGACTTGTAATAGTTCATTAAAAATAAACATGTAATCATTGACTTGTTACTTTGTTCTATCAGTATTCTCCAAAGCCACTTTATATGACGCGCTCAATGTTTAATTTTAAGTTAGTTGAACAAGGCTTAGATAACAACAACCAGTCATGGCCATCAACGTAGTTCTATTGATAACAGTGATAGTGTTTGCAATCTTAGTTATGATTGCAGCAGTATACTTTGTAGTCTATTATCAGCATCCTCAAGATAGAAATGTTGCATGGTTCCCCAAAGTCGTAGTGGTAAAGAATGACACACTTAGTGTTTTAGGTACTGTCGCTGTCATTAGCAGCATTCAATTTGTTTTTACTGCCACTTGATGTTGCAAATCAACAAGTCGGTGGAAATACAGGGTTGCCAATGGCAACACTTACAATTGCGTTCTATGCAGCTACAATCGGAATAGTGGTTCTTTTCGTTCCATTCGCTACTTTCTATTATGAAGGTGAAGATGCGGAGGATAGCGAGGATGGCAGCTCTGGGAGGTATCAAGAAATACAATTTTATATTTAGATCCGCTGGAAAGCAATTTTCGTACGCTATTAAATATATGCTACCTATGCTGATTGTTCTGGTTGGTGTGATAGGTGGAATGTATTTTGGAGGTTTAGGTTATGCTCAGATTAACACCACTTATTTGCAATCTCCTTTATATGACACAACTTATCTTGAGGCAAACTCTTTAGATTCTTTCTTTACTTTCCAATTTTACTGTAATTACACTGCAATCGGAACGACTATTCCATTGACACCAAAAACTCCACTGGGTATCAATGAATCAGCACCAGCTTATCCAATCACTATAGCTACTGGTACGGATGCTGCTAGTTATGGATGTGCTGGATTAAAATCATCAGTATCCACTGGTTCAGTTCCGACAGTAATTCTAAACAGATCTAATATGACTATAGATTTGCTGCAACGTGCCTGTAATCAATAGCATTGTTGTATCTCCTATAGTGTTTATTGTTGCTGTTGTCACCATCGCGGGTTGGTTTGTGTTTTCTGTATTCTGTGGAGTTGGGATGGCAACATTACCATACGATTGGTTGATGGAGTTTCAGCATCGACCAAAACCCATCACTGGTGCTGTGTAATGGATTCTATTTTAAACATATTAGATATCAAGAAAGGAAAAAAATCATCGGACTACAGTCTGCAATTCTTATGGAAGCATATAAACAACTTCATGAGGATTTGAAGCAGGCAGCACGAAGTGGACGATTTGAGAGGAAATATCGAGCATTAAAGAGACGAGAAAATAACTTTCGAAAGGTATCGTGTAAATCTCCTTGATATAAAGGATGTGGTTATTTTAGAGTATCACTTTCGCAAACTTGAAGATGCTTACAGGTTCCAAGGAGGAAATATTTTATTGCAATACTTCAAATTCTTTTGTGCTATTTTATCGTAAGTCTAAAATTTATTGACAACAAGTTCCTTATTAACTTTAATGTGGATGATTCATATTGGCTTGTATTGTATTCCAATGACTCTACAACAAAAAGGATTGGCTGTTGTTCCAGTTAGTCCTTTCTTGAATGCCATGTTATCAGGAACTGCCGAAATACCACTCTTGGGTATTGGTTTATACGCAATGTTCTCCTTCTATTTGCTTGCATGTGTTATCAAGGGCAATGCCAAGTTAGGAATGCGATTAGTATTCTTCACTATCCATCCATTAGTGTAATTTTATCGGAAAAGTAACATCTTAGTATGGGAGAGACATTGATGAGTGCATTGGTCTTCAATTCTGGTATAATTTTGCTCAGTTCTTTACCATGTGCTCAATTCCTGACCATTGCATTTGGCGATTACGCTAAGAATACTTCAAATCAATGTAAGATTCTTTTAATATTGAATTTTAGCAATTTTTGGAGTTCAAATTTCGAGTTTAAAGGGTCTAAGTTTTGGCTTTGACGCGTTCCAATATATATTGCTTGGAGTGACAGCATTTAGTGTTCTTTACATGATGTATAATCCGTACAAGAAACAGAAAGAGAACAAGCTTAATTTCAATTGGTAGATGTTATCAAAAAGCAATAAATCTATTTTGTTTTGAACCTTTACAACCTGTGCCTTATTATTCTTTCAGTATCTTGAATCTTTCAGGTCAAATATCGTCCATTTTTTGTGTTCATGGAGACGATTTGCTAGGGCGTCTTCCTTATCATGCCACTGAAATTTTCACCAAAAGCAAAAGATGCAAAATCCGTTCTCCCAAGGTAATTCAATCAATCTTAACCGTTGTACAGATAATGAAATGGACCAGGTAATCAAGCAAAAGGATTAAATAGGCAGATGTGTGGTGGATTCAAACTGAGTCGAACCGAACGATTTTATGCTTTTGGATGTTGCTTCTTGTCTGGATTTGTCTTATCTTTTCTATCTACTTTCTCCTTAGGAACCGGAAATATTGGAATGTTTGCTACTTTATACAGGTTTACTGAAATGTATTGATCATAGTATCGGAAATATTGTGTCTCTATTGGCAACTGGATTTCTTATTGGATTTATGAAGCAGTTCTCAGTAACTCTTTTACTTTTAACATGTAGAAAATGTTTGATCCAACTAGAAGAACTGCTGCTGTTGTATTTTGGGGTCTATTGATTTTAACTTTTGTTTCTGCATTTTCACTTAAAATTACCATAATCACATTGGTGGTTTGCATAGGACAGTATGTTGCCCTTTTGTGGTACTCACTGTCCTACATTCCATTCGCAAGAGATGGAGTGAAAGCCATGGTTGGTTTTAAATAAACTTTCAATTATATCGAATTATATCATTGAACTACTTTAACTTAAAATCAGTTAACTACTTTCATTTGATTTGACATTTTCAATACAAGTCGTTATATTAAGTTGCAATCACGAAGGGTTAAGGTGTTCTATCTGGTTTTCGCCGTTTCAATCCAGTGTCATTATCATCTGATAAAGTACGCTTCATTGTTTGCTCCTCAGGTTTTAGAGGTGGTACGCCATAAGATGGATAGCCTGCCGCAGCAGGATCATCTTGCTGATAATGATGATTATAGTCTACTGCACCATAAGTTTCTGAAGGATAATGTGACTCTGATGGTGGTGGATAGTGATGTGACGGATGTTCATAGTGATGTCCTTCGGGGTGGGGATAGCTACGGGAGTCACCAGTATAGCCATGTGAATAGTCTTCATAACCATAAACATGCGAATCATGATTCACAGCATATGCATGATGATCGTGAGTATATGTATGATGCACTGGGGGTAAGTGATGTGGATGATGAGGTAAATGGTGTGGGGACACTAATGGTTGATAATGATGTGGATCATGGTGTGTATGGCCTGAATTTCGACGATCATTTTCTGAATGTGAAGTGGAAATTGGGGGTAATTGAACACCATTCAGTGGTGAATGTAATCGTTCAGCTGACAAAGATGGAAGAATAGGTTTTTCATCTGAACGGTCATGCTCTCGAACGATGCTTGGAAGAATTGGCGGGGCGGAATCGTAATGCTGCAGTGGAGGTAACCTTTCTGGTGCATAATTGGGATAATGATTAGCTTTCATTCGTTCCAATTCTTTGACAACAGACATTTCGTCCATCTGTAATGATGCAGTCGGCATATAATCATGTCCTTTTTTCACTCGCTTCTTTTTCTTTAGCCTCTTACTGGCAGCCTCCAACATTTGATCGGTATCGTCACCACTACTGTCCATTTGATGTACAGTGCCAGTCTTAGAAACACCTGCACTATCATTGGTAGATAGATACTCAATTTCCTCCTTTAGTTTCGATTTTACAATCTTATGTGGAGTAGCTGTAAGATCGTCTGAAGTTGGATCACTTCGTAAGATCATATCCGCTTTTGTTTTTGTCTTTTTCGGTACTTTTGGAGGTTTTTCACCAGCAGAAACAAGCATTTCAAACCTTTTCAACCCTGCTGAATCTTTCATCCAAAATTTTTCTTCAAATTTATCAAAAACCAAATCTGTGGCCAGCAAGCTCTTTTCTTTACGTACTACCAAGCTCTTTAGATACTCTTCATGAACAGCCTTAAATGGAAGACTAGCGTCTATTGCGTTAATAATATAATAAAACACCTTCTACAAATAGATCTCCTCTTGTAAGGCCATATCTATCAACTCCAATCAAAAAAGGTAAGTCATATTCGAATTCCCACCACTTTGGAAAAGCACCTTTGCCATGCCGTCTTATAGCCAATAGTCGCAGTGCCAACTAAAGAATTAAAAACTCTGTTCTTACATCATTAACGTGCAAGACCGTTTGCCTAAGTCTATCAAAATAATCAATTCTTTTCAAAATCTTCTTTGCTCTATCATAAGTAATTGTTTCCCCATCTTCATTTCCAGGATATTCTGCATGGACTGTGGTGGCTATTGGTGCCTCAGCATTCTCTTCCTCCGCAGCAATCTTTCGTTCTTTTTCATGGAATGCAATAGTATCTTTTGATAATTGAATCAGCTTCTTTAAATAGATTTCCATCGCTTCATCAGTCTTTTTAGGGAGTTCAGCCAGAGATTTGAAAGCAGCCCAGTCACATAAATTGCTGTTTGGAATGCGCTTCACTCCATAAGATAGTACAGTTCTTTGGAAATCTATATAGTGTAAATAATCAGAAAGAAAAATACCATGTTTATGTTTCTTTGAAAAGTCATTCTCTCGAGACCGTTGCTTTTCCACTCGGCGAAATTCTTTCGCTCGATTTTTTTCATTCAGGATTTCTTCCTTTTCTTTTTCTCGAACCAAGGTAATGCGATGTTTCGTTAGGGAGTTCAATATTCGGCGAACACGGACACCTAATTCTGTAGGTGTTGGTGTATGGAAACCAGCAGCTTCTAAAGCTTGAATAATTTCTTGTTGAGTTGGTTCTTTTGGGGTATCATCTACTTCAATTTCTTCATCTGTCTTAGCACCTTCATCAACATTAACATTTTCATTTTCCTCAAAATCTTCATTTTCCGTTTCAATATCATCTTCGTCATTTGCGGCTTCTTTTTCAGCTGCATCGGCCTCCGCCTTGGCTTCTGCATCATCTGCTTCTTCAGTATTAATCACTGGAGTTCCTTCAACCTCAGACTTTACTTGATCTGGTAGGATTGCTGGCTGATGAGCAACTTCGGACGTTTCTTTTCCATTTTCCACGATTTTTTCTTCCTCCTTTTTGGGAGTCAATTCTTCTGGTTTTCCATCAGATTCATTTGGTTTCTTTGTTCCATTTTGAGGACTAGTATTGACATTAGGTTCCGGTTTCACTTGAATAGGACCTTCTTTTGAGACTCCATTGGTAAGCCTTTTCGCCGACTCGTTTTCGAAAATGGTCACAAACCCGAACGCTTTATCAGCCCATATCTTTTGATACCTAAAAGAGTTAAACGAATATTGAGTACTGTTGATAGCCATGTTTACAAATGCCAACAATAAGCTCACGATCTTGTTGTGCCCCCCACCAAGGTGAAGGTGGTGCCCCCAATATCTTTGGCATAAACATATCCGTTGTTGGGTGATGTCTATTACGAATATTATACATCTAGCAATTAAAACACAGTTAAAAATACCAGGGCGATTCTAATTAATAAGTTTTTAGCTTTCTTTTCCAAAGACTCCAAATACTCCAGTGGGGCCTCAACCAAAAATGACAAATACTCATATTTCTAATGTTAGAATATGAATCAATTACTTCTCGGTCATCATGGCCTATCCAGGGCAGTTCCTCATCAGGTATCTCAAGTATTTCTTGCTCTTCTGTATCAATTCGGGTCTCAAAGTCTCGACGAGCTTCTGGAGAATCATCAACTGGTGGTACAGTTGGGTAATGAAGCGCTAAAGCACGTTTTACATCAAGTACAACATCCTTTTCAACCGTTTGGCAAGTTTCAAGACATTTCAAAACAAGGGCACGACAGCAAGCCTTCAAGTCATCTTCAGTTCTTTTGCCAAACTCCAAAGCCATCTTGTCCCATTTGTTGAATCCATGTTGCATTGTCAATCGTTCAAGCTTGTTTCGCTCAGTGGTGGTCCAACTTTTCACATCAGAGACTGGTGGTCTGTAAGATCTTCTTGAAAAATCATTTCCAGAGCTTCCATTATCGGAATCTGTGTCTAATTTTCCATCCAGACGAGTCACTTGCTTTCTAACACGTGGCATATCAATAATTAACGACTCTTCGGGTAGTTCATCAACTACTTCCAAATTAGCTTGTTCCGCCACTTTATCCCAAAAGTCGGGATCATTCACATCCACTGCAGCACTACTTCCGACCGCTTGAAAGGATGCCTTGGAAAACATTGAGCCTTTGCGAGCTTCAGAGTTTTCGTCGTGACGGATAACCATTGTTCTTCTTTCAAGAATTTGGTCAATATCTTCTTCACAAAACTTATCGCCAGCACCATCATCCATAAAAGCACCATATGCACCCTTTTTCAACAAATCTTCCACCTCTTGTTTATACAATGCAGTTTGTGAACTACTCTTTGGAGCTTTTGAAAATGGATCGCTATCCAAAATAGACCCTTCTGATTTCTGCAGCAATGCCTTATCCAAGCCCAATTTCATACTAGCACGATCGAACATCTCTCTTTCGTAGGTATTACGGGTGATAAGTCTGTAAATTTTGACCATTTTTTTCTGTCCAATACGATGACAACGCGACTGTGCTTGTAAATCATTTTGCGGATTCCAATCGGAATCAAATATAATACAAGTGTCAGCAGCCGTTAAGTTAATACCAACACCACCAGCTCTTGTACACAACAAAAATACTAAAATAAGATCCTCAATTAATTACCAAATGAGTCAGTGTTGTCTTTTTGAGAAAATCTATCGATAGATGCTTGTCTTAATTCCCCACGTACACCACCATCAATCCGTTCGAACCCCCAATTTTTAGCGCGAAGGTAATCTTGGATGATATCCAAACATCTAGGGTTAGATTCAATGATAGATACTTTGTCATTTGCGAAAAAATGAGAACTTTATGACCATTAACTTTCAATTTTTTCAGTAGTTTATCCAACAGGACCATTTTGCCAGAACTTTTGATCATGGCGTCTAATTGCTTTTCTGCTGAATGTTCCGCATTTAATTCAGTCAAAATTTGCTCTTCAGCTCCTATTTTTTTATGTAAGATAAATTAAAAATACCTTTCAACAACCATGGATGAATGCAACACTTTCGTAATTCTATCATAGTATTGATCAAATTCGGGACGTTTTTCTTGCTAGATTGTTTCAACCACGAAAAATTTCTAGATGTTACTATGAATAACCAAACCTTTCTAAAATAGAACGGTACCATTTCTTTTGAGTGGTTGTCAATTCCCTAAAAATAAATACTTTCATAAGCATACACTTCTACAACAGTTTCTTCTTTGATCGGGATAGACTTTTCAACATCTACAGGTTAGAAAATATTTTATCACACCTTCTTTCAACCTTCTCAACATTAAAGGTTTTAGAAGCAGCTGAAGACGTTCTACATCAACAGCAGATGTCATTGAACCATAATTCGTTTGAAATTCTTGCTCGGATCTGAAAATTAATCGTTTTTGTTTACCCAAAATTTTCAGGATCCAAAAAGTTCAATAGTGCCCACAATTCGTCCAAAGAGTTTTGCAATGGAGTACCAGTCAGCAGCACTCTGTGCTCCATACTATACAATTTTAATGCTTCTGTTATTTTTGAAGTTTTATTCTTCAGACGATGGGCTTCATCTAGAACAGCACAACGCCAACGAATTGGCCTTAATTGAGCTGCACCAGACATTGCCATTTCATATGTTGTAAGAAGTACATCGAATTTATACAGTTCAGGAATCATTACACCCTAAAAATTATTTAAAATAGATTACAGCACTATCTCGATAGTAGAATTCTGTTTCTACAATTAAATTTCTGCAATTTTGATTTCCATGGTATACAATAACATTCATATCAGTCCAGCCTTTCATTTCACGCTCCCAATTACCCATTGTTGAAAGTGGTACGACAACAAGAAATGGTCCACGAACATTTTCTGTCCTCAGTAGTTCATATAGAAACGCAGTAGATTGAACAGTTTTTCCAAGACCCATTTCATCTGCCAAAATACTACTTTGTTTGTTGTACCAACTACCAGTCAAGATTGTATAAACTTACCAATACATTAACCAATTGAGCCCTTCTAATTGGTATGAGCGCAATGTATTATCATCCTTAAACAAAGGAGAAACTTTTAATTGCTTCCACTTTTTTAAAGGGCTGCTGCGACCACCAGCACTGTAACTAGTGACCTTCTCTGGTGGGATTTGTCGAAATCGGTGGAATTCGTCAATTTTCTCTGCATCGAGCTACATATTAAAGGATCTTCATTTACCTTCTCGACAACTGTGTGCTCCTCCCAAGTGGAGTTGTCGTATGGTAAGGCACACCACTTGGTCAGATAATGCAAGACACCATCTAACTCTCCTTCATCCAAGATACGATCCACCTAATGTGAGTGTAATTGAATTATACCTTGATATAAGAAGGATTGTATGGTTCATCTTCAGACCACTGGGTTTCCCATTGAGGCTTTTCTAAAAACCTTTGAATTCTTTGCCTCGTTGCTTTATCTGCCTGTAAAGTTGAAATAGGTATCCAATCGGCCGAGTTATAGCTCATATTCTACGTTTCAGATTCAATGCTGCAGCATACCTTGTACTTGACCAGCACCTCATCTACACCATCATCATTGGTTCTTGTTGTTACAAACTTTTCAATTGTTGATTTATCTCCTTTTGGGATATTGAAAGAGTCAAAGTTGATTAGTTTTCCTTTAGCCTTTTTAACGTTAGATACTTTAGAAGGTAGTTCGTCAATTGAATCTAAATCTGACTCCAATTCGTCAACCTAATAAAACAATTAAGGAGAAGAGGACAACGAACCTCTTCATCATAATTCATTTTCTTTTTAGACCTAGAAGGTTTTTGATGGTCACTTTCATCAGATAACTCATCCAATTCGGATAGATCAGAGTCTGATATTCTCATTAGCTACAGAAAGTCAATGAAGGCCGGGGAGGGATAATAGAAAGAAGAGAAAGGGATATGATATTAGGAAAGGTAGTAGATTAACTATAGTATATCGTTCTAATGTTCTAGTAACTTACCTGCTATAGCGTCAGTATGGGGAATTCTTTACTTTTCTTTTTGGAAAACATAAAGGGCATTTCTTCAAATTCTTATTCTCCCTCCTCGCTCCCTCACACACCACACACGATGCCGCTCTAAAAATCACGATTCTATCGTTTTATTCTTAATACAAATTATACCTTAATAAGTACATAATTTCATAGCCTTTCTCATGCTTCTTCTTTCCTTCTCTCCTGTCTTGGTCAGTATCCGAGTCCGTTCCATATCTGTTTTTTGAAACACATCATTTGGTTTTTTTACTATATTCAAGAATTACAATAATAATAATGTTTTTAGTTTAATATAATCGATTATGAAGTGATATTAGTCTATGGATCCACCAATAACAGACCATCTGGAGTTACTACCCATTGTCTACTTTGTTTACTCTTTTCAAACTTCTTTATCTCAGAAATGGGAAATCAAGTGGTATATCCTCTACATTAACCACTTAAGAGTGTTGAAAAATCAATCAATTCGGTGAAACAAAATTCCGAAAAATCGATCACACATCGAGGTGTGTTATTGGAAGCAAAATGGATACCAGAGGACGCTGCTTTGCTAAAGTTGGATTCATTACAGCTCATTCGTATGTCCTTGGAAGTTGGTAATTTTGTAAAATCCTAATTTATTTGTTAAGTGCCTTCTGTCATTTTTAGAGTCGAAACACTAACAAGATTGAACTTATCGGGGAATAAGCTAGTTTCAATAACTAAAATTGGATCTTTAAAATCATTGGAATATTTAGACGTAGCGTGCAATTGTCTAGATTATTTACCAGATGATCTGTGTCTCTTGGAAAATTTAAAGGAGTTGCTCATAAATGGCAATCAGTTAACCGCCAGATCATTGCCGTACAATTTTGAAGCGTTAAAGAGTTTGAAGGTTTTAGATATTAGCAATAATAAGTTGGCAACGCTTGAGACAAACGTTGCACTCTTTTGGCAAACCATATCTGTCACCCTTTATGGAAATCCATGGGAAAACGCAACATTACTGAAAATCAATCAATCGATGACAGATGAAGAGGTTCAAAATATATTAGGCAAATATTTAGAAGGTCAATCAGGCGGTATTGAAGAAAGTGTAAAGAGTCATGTAAAGAACCCGTCCAATATAACAAAACCAACTCGTCAAAAAATCGAAGCGACTCCAGTTGCGATCAAGAATAGTCCTGCAAAGTCAAGATTTGAAAGCGATTTGGAATCAACACTGAAACAGAAGGTTCCTCTCAAAACGTCCAATGAGGAAGCATCAAACATTACGAAGCCTGTTGCCAACACGTCTCCTATAGAAACTTCCCCAACTAAAGATGAACCCAATTCCGATAATACATCCGTTGATGTGCTTGAGAGATCTGGTGCACCATTGAAAACTGCAGTTAGGGCATCGGGCCCCAGAGGAAGAAAGGGACCTTCCCCTGAATTTATTGCAAAAAATGCAAGTATGTAGAGCATATATTAACATGTAGCTGAACCGAATCCAACCGTTAGTAACCCTGAAATTGTCAATAGCAATACTGACCCTTCAATCAATGGTATATACTGGCTTTATTAATGCTAGATCTGAAACCAAAAGCTCCACCAAAACCAAGTCGAAACAGTTCCGGAAATCTGCTGGAAACTCCAACGCTAGAGTCTAAACCCAGTATGAAAATTTTAGATCAGCGAAGAGATGACGCAAACACTGTTGATATCGAAGGCCCTCCATCTATTCCTTCCAAAAGTACAAAACCCCAAAAGGGTAAACTACAAGAACAAGACCAACCTCAAAAAGTGGAAGAAGACCACAATCCTCCCAAACCTGTACGAACGGGAATACCAGCAAATAATGATACTGGTGAAAGTGTTGTTGTTCCTCCAAAGCCAAGTAAACTTTACGGCAACCCATCTATTCCAAAGTTCGATATTAATGAATTAAAGAACAAACAACAACCAAAAAAGGCTGTAAATGAAGACGTGGTGAGCAGTAGCCCAAATGCTACCGAACAAATGAATTCACCAAGCAATGGTGTACCACCGATAAAACCGAGACCCAATAAATCACAAGAGCAACAAGCGGATATTAAGAATAAGACAAAATCGCTTAATGCTGCAGCTTCCTTGGATAACCTGAATTCCAACACGGAGGTAAACCACTTTGTTTTTAACAAGATTATTAGAATAGTACGGCTAATGATGAAACACCACCACGGCCTGCAAGACCTGCCAAAGCTGCATCATTTGCTGATCCTACTAACAATTCAGCAGTCCGAATAGGAGTTAAATTACCAACTCCCGAGCCGTCCAAACCATTCCAAGTGTCATCAAACACAAACCAAATCCAACCCAATAATGCTAAACCAAGAAGTATTACTCCAGCGGTTAAAGAACCAGAAACGGGAACTATCCCGCCATGGAAATTGGAACTAGAAAAACGGAAGCAACAGCAATCTGCAGAGAAATAAATAATCTTATCTGAAATCAAAATGATATAGAAAACTTATATATTTTTATTTTTAAATCGCAAGTGAAATAACAAGGTTCATAATTTGATACATTTATCAGTCTTAACCAAAGGGTTATTCCTTTGGAGCACCGCTTTCCCCTCCGTTTTGTAATCAAACGAACAATCATGTCGATCCGAGTATCGATGGATAGAACAAAATGACTTTTTACATTTACATGTAAACAATTGTGCTGGTCCAAGTTTCTTTTGACATTGTGTACAAACAATTTTTTTGGATACTGGAATAGGATTGAGCATGGCTGCAGGTGTACGTTTACGGGTGGAAGATGTTAATTTTCGAGGGGATGATTTTCTAGATAAATCTGCTTTGGACGAGAATTGTAAGACATGTTCTTGATTGATTTGTTTTTGTTTGGATAGTGAATTGGTAGTTGTGGGTTTCTTTGAATTCTTCTTTGGTGATTTGATTCCTCTTGATCCACTCCTATCCTTTTTTTCATTTTGTGATTGGAAATAGTCTAATGATTCTTGATCGTTTGAATTGGTCTTGTTGAGAGTGGATAGAAATTCTTTATCTTCCGCAGATTCTCGGGATTGTATATGGTTCTTGAATCCTTCGATCCATTTCTCGGCAGATGCAGGTCTAGTTTTTGGGATGATTATCATTGGTCTGGCTCCAGTTGGTAATCTCATAATTGAAATTGCTGTAGCTGGTCTAATATTACTTGAAGTAGTTGATTTAGATGTGGGTGGTTCTTGTGCTGATAATAACCATTCACTTTCCCAAAATAAACTTCTAAACTCCTGGGTAGTACTTTCACTAAACGATTGATCCGAATCAACTGTGGTTGGTCTGGACAATTTGGATGAAACAAAAGAATAAGTAGATGTTCCTGATGTAGGTCTTGATTGTACCGAAGAGTCCTGTGAGTCTTCTGCTGTCAACGGAGGAGTTTCCAAATCAATTTGTAACTCACACATATCTGAAATATCAAAACATTCATTTGATTCCAAAAATTCCAAAAGTTTATTTCCTTGCATAGGAGATTGTAATCGCAAATGATGTTTGGTGACTGTTTTTGGTCTGATTCCATCTTTCAAATGCACTTCCAAAACGTATATTTCCTGATTTTGTTTACATAATAAAAAAACAACTTGGTCATCCTCAGGTATAGCTTTCTTCAACTGAATGGGCGGACCTGGACCTAATCCTGATTAAAAACCCATTCGACAACATACCTCCAGCCATCTGTAAAACAATTTGAATTTTACTACCATCTGAGATCCCAAGCGTGTTTAATTGAGAGGTATCACTAGTTATATGTTTTCCATTATAAATCAACATTTGTGATTCAATGATGATTCGACTTTCTTGGTAAATTCGTTCCTTTAATCTAGCAATGGTATCATTAGGAAATGCTTGTATGGTAAATTCGCTACCAGTCATCGTCGAAAGATTTAATGTAATCATTTCATTATTTCGTTTCTTTCCATTTGTTTGATTGCTTTTTGGAGGTATCTTATTCGGACCTTTGACAGTTTTATCAGTAGTTTTGGAACGATTGTGATTTGAAGTCTTTTTGAGTAAATTTCCAGTTAACAATCTGGTACTAGGTTTCTTTTTAGTAGATACTGTAGATGTTCTGGAAGCGGATCTAGATGTATCAGAAGTTTCCGATTGTAGATTTGATTCTGGATCCGTCTCACTTGTCTCAATTCTCTTCATTTCTGATTTACTGCTTTGGATTTGTTTATCAAAGTGAAGCTCGAAATAATGAGTCGCCTCATGCGCTGACGATTCCATCAACCTCATCACAATGCATTTTACGAAAAAAAAGATCTAGGTAATCATTAGGATAATTGATACACATATAATGATAAACATTTCTAATTTGTGCTTTATGAAGTGCTTGTTATCCTTGTATTGGAGTTACCACGATCGCGTACACGAAATGCAAATGCGATCACTACTCTAAATTGAGTACGATAAATCATAATGAATTTCATAATTCTGAATGGAATTGGTGATACACTTGCCATTCAGTTTTAAACAATTGATGTGAGTTTTACAATACTTTATTTGAGATTATCTAATATGTTCTTCAACTCTCCAATTTCAGATACGTATAAAACTTCACCAGTTCTTCTGACGTGAATCTCAATAATACCCTTCTCCATAAAGTCATTTCCAAGAACAAACACTAATGGATAACCTATCAAGGCGGCATCCTTTAATTTAAACCCAACCCCAGCATCTCTATCATCCACAATTACTTCACCCGCATTTAATAAAGTGGGATCGACAAGGTCAATGGTGTTTAACCCAAGTTGAACTATATCCGAGTTGTAGGAGCGATCGCATCTGGAAAAGATAGGAATTATGCATATAGAATATGGAGATATAGATTGTGGCCAGATGATGCCTTTCGAATCATGGGATGCTTCAATTACTGCCGAAATCAATCTTGATACTCCGATTCCATAACAACCCATTTCGAATTCAACCAACTTTTGATTAGAGTTTTTAAAAGTCGCTTCTAATGGCTTTGAATAACGAGTTCCCAAGTAAAATGTATGACCAACTTCAATGGCCCGTTTTGTCTCTAACACACTTGATTTTGAATCATTACATTTGATACAAGTGTCTCCATCTGTAGTTTCTATCAAGTCGTGCACTTGAGTTATACTTGCCGAATCAAATGCAATGTTTGAATCCATATAAACAGTGATAGACTGTAGTTTTGATGCATCAATAGTAGAACCTTCAACAAGTACCAAAGGCCCTTCAATATTGACTATTTTTTCTAGTTTAATACTGTTAATGCTGCGACCTTCAGGTACAATAATAAGATAATATTTTTGTGCATCACAATCAGAGTATACTGAACCGTAAGATTGTGAAAACACCTTCATCTCACGTATTGCTGGAACTTTATCTAGTGGAAATGGAAGTTTTAGCTCTCCCCTTTTCGCTTCTACCATTTTACCAACGGCTTTCTCAACATTTGCATCATATCCACAATTCGCACAGGACAAGATGGTATCTTCACCGACTAATAGCGTAATTAGATACAATTTGACTCACCTGGAGATATAACATGGTATTCATGGGATCTGGTACCCCCAATGTTGCCAGTATCAGCTTCGGCCTAACAATACGTTACATATATATATCGTACCACAGCATATGGGATGGATAGCTGTTTCATTATGGATCTATAAGCACCTGATACTTCGTCATAAGTCTTTAATGCTTCTTCTTCTGTCTTATCAAATGAGTACATATCTTTCATGATGAATTCTTTTGCCCGTAATAGTCCTGACCGTGGTCTTAATTCATCTCTGTATTTTTTTCCTAAAACTATTATTGAATCAATGTGGTACCAATTTGATATATCCTGAGGGGTAGTTGGCGAAATGAAGAAACAAGAGATGAAGCTAAACCTATACGATTAAGCCATTATCAAATTCTTACTTGTCACCTCTTCCTCATGAGTAGGTGCTAGTAAATATTCGCCATTTTTACGATCTTTTAGTTTGAACATCTAATTGTAAGTACACTAATAATTTTACTTCATTTCCACCAGACCATCGTCCAGTTTTCTTCCAATTCTCCGAAGAAAGTAAACACGGCATGGAAACCTAAAGAATATTATTATAATGGTTGTGTACATACTTTTTGACCATCCACATTACGCATTTCTCTATCAATAATAGATTCTAATTTAGTCAACACACGCATTCCCAATGGTAAAAAGGTGTACAATCCAGCATGAGACTAAAGAATCAGATAAAGTTTTTTATAAACTTGTCTAATAAAACCACCACGAATGAGTAAATCGTGACTGGCAGTTCTTGTATGATCACTTTCACTCTGTTTAATTGTAGGAATCAAGCATTTTGATATTCTATCGACGGTTATTGATTTCGTTGTTGATTGTTCTAGACAAGTTTTTATCCTTTGAATCATAAAAGAAAAACCCTCAAATAAATTTGTTTTTGGTTCATTGGAAAATACCACAGAGAATATTCTTACCAATTAATACATTCACTTTACTATTACTTTACATTTGGAACAAAAAAATACGTGTTCAACCAATGCCTTTTGTAAATCTTTTGACTGTGTAGTAGAAAGTATGATAAAATTGAATCTTTCCATTCATGAATTCAATGTATATCTGCATGTAATTGACTCTATAAGTGGTGAACTATGAATCATTTAAGAAACGTTGAAATTTGTTTGAATCTTGATTATTAATCTCCTTTATCTACATATATTTGTATTAAAGAAATTGTTTGAAATTCTAATGCTGTTGAAGTTCAAGCAGTTTTTTTCCACTTTACAATGTCAACTGGTATGGATACAATCACAATAATACTCAGGATTTGGTTATCAATACCCTTCATTCAATAAACTATCAAGTTCATTACCTCAATCAAAATCCAAGGATTTCATTGGTCACAAAGATAAAGTTCATACAATTGATTGGAGTTGTGATGGAAGAAGATTAGCTTCTGGTTCTGTTGATAAAACTGCAAGAGTTTGGTCTGTTGAAAGATCAGTAGTTAATTAAAACTAATGTGTAGTCGGATTCGATTGTATTGAAAGGTCATGAAGATGCTGTGTATCAACTTGCCTGGAATCCTCAAAATCAAGATTCATTAGCAACAGCATCAGTAGATAAATCAGTTCGTGTATGGGATATCAAATGTATTTCATCAGTCATTTAATTTTTATTAGCTGGAAAATCAAATACATTTAAGACTGATGGTGAAAATATCAATATATGTTGGTCTCCAGAAGGAAAAGTATTGGCAGTGGGTGATAAAGTAAACTTTTCAAGATTCATTCTTTTAGAATGACCGAATCAGTTTTATTGATACAAGAGGTGGATCTGATTCAAAAGGTCACACGTATATCATTAAAACCTTAAAAAATGAAATTGAAGTATCATCTTTAAAGATTTAAAACTAGACTAACGAGATAAGTTGGAATTATGCAGGAGATTTGTTCTTCCTAACAACTGGCCAAGGAAATGTGAAAAGTATCATCTTTTGTATGTAACATTAGTATTGGAATACCCAAGTCTTGAAGAAGCTTATATATTATCTGCACATACATCGAATTGTTCATGTATCACATTTGATCCAAGAGGTAGATATATGGCCACTGGTGGAGCAGATGCCATGGTATCCCTTTGGGATTTAGAAAATCTCTTATGCCTTCAAACATATTCCCGTTTAGAGTAAAAACATAAATGTTGATAGTAGTGGACCTATTCGTGCGATAAGTTTTAGCTATGATGGAGAATTGATAGCATCTTGTTCAGAAGATTGTAGAATTGAAATCGTAAATGATATTTGAAACTAATTCAAAGTCACACGTTGAATCTGGTGATCCAGTTCATACTATTAAAACAACAAGTTCTTTGAATTCTGTTGCATGGCATCCATCTAAGTATTTATTAGCTTATGCTTGTGATGAAAAAGATAAAAACACTATTGGTGACATTCATGTTTTTGGCTATTGAATCATGTACTATTTGTTTTTATATCTTGATCATAATATCAATATAAATATTTCAGAATTATTAAACGTTATATTTAATTTATATGATGTCCTAAACGTTTATCAATAATTTCAATATCAGATTGATCAACTTTGTAACTTTAAAAACACGATCAAAAAAATTGACGCGATTTTCGACCAAACAGAAACAAGAAAAAACACACATTAATAGTAATCAACAAAAAATGAAAGTATTTGTTCAAAGCATTGATGCTCCATTTGGACATAACCTTGCTGATTTGTTATCAAAAACACTAGTGGGGTCACGACATGAAGAGGAAGTTGAAGAAGAAGAAGACCAATTGGTAGAAACCAATCCAGATGCTTTAAACAAAACCGAAAAACCACCAAAAGAACCTTATGTGGTAGTAGGAACGTTTCTAAACAATGATGAATCTACTATCTCTGTTCATAGTCCAATCAAACATCCTGCAAAACCTGGAAAGATGATTGAGACTGGAGATAAGAAGAAAGATGCTAGTCGACGTGAAGCTATAGAAAGAATTCCTATAGTCGGTACTAAACCAAAATCCGTAACGGAATGTGTTCCAGTAATAACATTTATACTGACAAAATAGACAACTGATATTGAACAAGCAAAACGACTATTACTAGAATCTGATGTGATTGTGTATGATTTATTAACGAATTTGGAAGAAGCCAATTGGGCATTAAATTGTAATCTATTTTATATCAACGTCTAATGTATAGTTTTAGCACCATTGATCGATACATTTGAGAAACCAAAGATTTTTGTGGCTATATCTACAGTCATGACTTGGGCCAAGACAAAATTAGATTCGGAAGAATCGGAAACACCATTTGCAGAAGATGAATATCGTAGACGAAAACCACATCCAAATTTCAAGAATCACCTTTCATTTGAGAAACTTTTGGTTAAATATAGTAAAAAAGAGAAATTTAAAGGATTTGTGATTGCATCTGGATTGGTATATCATTCTGGTGATTCCATATTTCACTATTTATTCAAGGTTAGTTTGATGATTTTTTTTTTGATGATTGTAGAGTGCATGGCATAATGATGCTTTCTTACCTTGTTATGGGGAAGGTGCTAATACTCTACCTTGCATTCATTTGGATGATTTGATTAGTATCACAGTGGATGTTATCGAAGCCACTCCAGAGACGAAATATATCTTGGCTGTAGATGAGAGTAAACATACTTTGTTCGAAATCACCAAAGTATTTAAATCCTATCTAAACTATTATTGTAGGCTATTGCAGAATCATTATCAAATGGTGTTGTCAAGAAAGTAACTAAAGAAGAATTATTTCTTGATAAACAATTTTCACAAGCCGATTATGATATGTTGACTGTCAACTTGAGAATGGATCCAGCTTATATCAAAGATATAGGTTTAGAATGGAAATATGAGGTAACATATCAAATTTAACCTCCTTCCTTCTTAGAGTGGTTTAATTGAAAATCTTCAGACAATTATACAAGAATATAAAGATGCACGTGGATTATGGGCATTGAAGATTGTCATGCATGGTCCACCAGCAAGTGGAAAGAGTTATTTTGCACAAAAAGTAGCTCAACAATATCAAATCCATTACTTGGAAGCTGATGAAATCGTACAACAAGCACTTACAAACTTGGTAATTTTCAATGTGAAATTGAATAAACAGGAACAACGTGTGAATGGAACGATTCCAAATCCAGAAGGCGATGAAGTTGATTTAGAGGCTGATAAAGAACTACTCAATGATTTGAAAGAATCTATGAAGGCTAATAATGGTAAATTGCCAATGTCGCATACAATCAGTTTCGTGCGAGATAAAATTCGATCCATGCCATGTAGAAATCAAGGTTACATCTTGGATGGGTATAATAACTTGATACTAAGATATATAGTTACCCTTCAGTAATGGATGAAGCTCAAGATATTTTCAAACGTACCATTGAATCTCTATTAATATTTTTAGCATCTGATGATGATGTGAAAGAAGATCGACTTATTCCTGCTGTAGATGATCAAGTCTCACCAGAGTTTGTATTTACAATTGATGCATCTGATCAATTTATCAAACAAAGAGTCATGAAATTACCAGAATCTGCTGTTGCTGGAACCAAGAACTCGGAAGAAGGTATTTCATTTTCGAAATTCATATATTTAAAGCACTTACCAAACGATTAGAAGAATATCGAAAAAATAATACTGATGAAGCAACGGTTTTAAATTACTTTGATGAACTTGAAATTGGATTGGTAACATTACAAACAGAAATTATGGATGCATCTACTATTTTTGATCAAATCCAAAAAGAGTTGGGTACACCTAGAAATTATGGTCCATCTCCTGAACAAATTGCAAATGAAAAACGAGAAGCTGAGATTCAAAGAGTATATCATTCTTATTGAGACATTTTAGTTGAAAGCAGAAGCAATAGCAACAGAAGAACGTAAAAAGAGAGAGCAAGAAGAATTCGAACGTCATAAAAAGGTCACAGCGGAATGGGTAACTAATAACTATTTAATCTAAAGAATGCTCGAATTGAACAAGTTCGTAAACAAGAACAGGAAGTTTTGGAAATTCAATCAGAACCTTTACGAAATTATCTTGTCAAGTATGTTATGCCGACTTTGACGGCTGGATTGATTGAAGTTGCCAAAGTCAGACCAGAAGATCCAATTGATTATTTAGCAGAGTACCTTTTTAAGGTTTGATTCTTTTTCATTCATCAGTAGCAAAACCCAGAAAATAACACTATATAATGATTTATCTGTATTTTGGTGACGGATTTTTCAGTTCAATAAAGTATTTCGTAAACAGAAATGATTTCTACGCAGCAATTGGAAAACATTAATAAGCAATACAGCTGATGTATTTACACTGTTTTTGAGCTGTACCAATATCCTTTATTACGTGTATTATTCTTTGAACATCATTTGCAATATAATGTAGTTCACCTTAGGAATTCTGATACAGTTTTGATAAAATGATTCTAGTATTACATTCTTAACTACACATTCTTAGATTCTAGTTTTACTTTCTCAACTACACATTCTTAGAGTATTTTTATGAAATTGTTACGTCTCAAATATTCGAGATTTTTTTCAAGTCCTGCGGACAAACTATCATGAAGATTCTGATATGAACCCATGACAATATTGAATCGTTCAAAAATTGAGATCTAGTACTATTTGGATAGGTAAAAAAGAGTGTGGAAAAAGAATGTCCCATCCTGTGGTAATGAAATTGAGTAGATGGGACATGTTCATTTCAAATACAACAAAATAGTAATGAGCTTTACATGCCGTATATTAACCAAGAATGATGACTTGATTTTCCTCATCCAAGACATATTCTGGAATATCCAAATTGAGAGGTGCAGGACCTTTTCTAATTCTTCCAGAGATATCATAATGGGAACCGTGGCAAGGACAGAACCAACCACCATATTCACCAGCTAAAAATAAGAAAAAAATAGTTTAAATACCTAAAAATAATAAGTCAATAACATGTACTAACCTTCACCAACAGGAACACAACCTAAATGAGTGCAAATTCCCAACATGACCAACCAAGAAGGATTCTTGACACGTTCTGCATCAGTTTCTTTGTGACGAAGGTCATTAATGGAAACACTGTTTGCTTCCTCGATTTCTACAAATGAACTATGATTCTAATTACCATCAGCAGTTCTGTGTCTGATAAATACAGGTTTACCTTGCCACTTGATGACAACGTTTTTACCTTCAGGGATGGTAGCCATGCTCACTTCTACTTTTGATAAAGCCAATACATCAGCAGAAGCTGACAAATTGACCAAGAAATCGGTGACAGCATTTTTAGCAGCCATAGCCCCAACCATACTGTAAGCGCCGACCATCATGTAAGCTGAGTTACGAGATACTTGGTCATTGTAAGATTTAGTATCTTTCATATAGTAACTCATTTTTTTAGGAGGATTAGCGATATGAGTGTCATCAGTAGCTTTAGTAACGTTTGAAGCAAGTCGAATGTTTGATAATAAAGCAGCTATAAAAATGAGTATTAAATAAGTTACATTTTTTAATATTTTTAGTATAGGAAGAAGTGATGAATTTTGTAGAGTTGATTAATCCTCTCATTTTTGTGAAAATAAAATAAAAAGATTTCTTGTGGCTTTTGTTACCTTACTACCACTACTACTACCACTACTAGTAAAATATACTTGAATATAAACTAAAAGGTCCATGGAATCTACTAAATTATCAAATTTCTCAACTTTTAAATCTTTAAAAGATTCAAATAGATTATTATTACACAATCAATACGAAACTTTAGGTATTCTTACTCTCTTATTAAAAGGTTTCATCTCGTCCGGTACTTATGGAAATGTATTCAAAGCAAAGAAAATAAAGTATCAATCAAACAAAACTAAATATAAAGATCAAAAAAAAATATTCAAAATTTAAATCAATATGCTATCAAAAAATTTAAACCTGATAAAGAAGGTGAAGCTGCTCTATCAAGTGGTATCTCTCAATCAGCGTGTCGTGAAATTGGTTTATGTAGAGAACTCATTCACGTAAACGTTATCTTCCTAGAACAAGTTTTTTTAAATTAATCTCATTCATTAGGTCATATTAGACCCAAAAGATAGATCCATTGCTATGATTTTTGATTATGCTGAACATGACCTACTGGTATACTCCCACTCATTCATCCATAGCAAATCTTGCATTTTCATAGTCAACAGGAACGTAAATCAATGCCTGAATATACCGTCAAATCTTTCTTGTGGCAACTTCTTAATGGTGTCGCTTTCTTACACTGTATATATGGACTCTTTCTCATCATAGCTAATTGGGTTCTGCATAGAGATTTGAAACCTGCTAATATTATGGTCTCATCTTCTGGTGTGGTCAAAATTGGTAAGTTGGATTCATACATACTCGTTTCTTTTAACAGTTAAATACATTCAACAATGGTGGTTTTCTGTACCAATCAACATTAAAAAGTGACACTTTTCAATGTGGTTTGTAAAGAAAAAACACATGAATGTCTGATTCTAATCCATTAAAATAGGATTGACTTCAAGTCAATCTTGAATATGAGGATTTTTATTTTCAATAGTCGTTCATGTTGGATCTTACTAATACTTTGTAGGTGATTTGGTACTATTTGCAAAACATTAAATCTAGGGTTTGGCAAGACTCTTTCAAGAACCGTTACATACACTATATTACGGTGATAAGGTAGTTGTCACAATTTGGTAAGGTCAATCGCAAACCAATTAAACAGGTATGTAATCTTTAGAATAACCAAAATAGGTATCGATCTCCAGAGTTGTTGCTTGGTTCTAGACACTATACAAAAGGTATTGATATTTGGGCCATTGGGTGTATCTTTGCCGAACTATTACTCCTAAAGCCACTATTTAAAGGAGAAGAAGCGAAAATGGATAAGAAAACAATACCATTCCAAAAAGATCAAATGGCCAAAATTATAGATATCTTGGGCTTTCCAAACAGTGAATGATCATAAAACTAATTTAGTAGAGGATCGATGGCCTGGTATTGAATTTACAAGTGAATATTCAAAATTACAAGAATTCGACCAATCGAAATCGTTCAATCTCAAAGCAACACATTCAAGAAATGTGACTTCCAAAAGTGAACATGGATATAACCTACTAGCTCAAATGTTGGAATACAATCCAGATACTCGTATCAGTGCTGATGTTGCATTAAAACACCCATACTTTTCTGAGAGACCAGTTCCTGGACAAAAGTAAATTAATTTTATAGTTTACAATTAGTTCTTTTCATGATTCTACGGCCAACAAGACTTGGTTTCATTATCCAGCTCGAAGGGTATTTTTTGAATTTGAGTTAATGTATAGATGCAAGATCCACAAAAGAATTCAAAAAAATAAATTCATTGTTTATACCAATTCTTTATCAACTTTATATACTACAAGTTCAATAGTAAAGAACCTAATATATTTCAAGTTCTAATGGAGAGTTTTCTGTGGCTTTTTGTAAGAGGGTAAAAGTTTACGTTTGAATGGAAAACGCTTTGGTAGAATGGGTAAAGAAATTAAAAGAAATTCAATAACAAACAGTTCAATTTATTCAGTGGTAGTGACCCAATAAGATCACTATCAGATTTATCCGATGGTCAATTAATTGCTACTGTCCTCAATGAAGTGTAAGTATTCTATCTTCTAATTCTAAAAGTGATCCATCATGGTTTAAAAAATTAAGAACAATTGAATCAGCTAATTGGGTGATGAAATTCAATAACTTGAAAAGATTATTGAAATTAACAATGGGTTACTTTGAAGAAGTATTAAGACAAAAAACAAATCATTTACCTCATCCTGATTTGACTTTGATTGCAAAAGAATCTAATGAACTTGAAATTATCAAATTTGGATCATTAGTCTTGACATTAGCTGTTCAATCAGCTGAAAATCAATCCTTTATTGAAAAAATTCAAACTTTAAAGCAAGAGAGTCAAACTCATTTGATGGTTGCTATTGAATCAGTATTTATTATCATCTAAACAACCATTTTTTAGATGATTAAAAATTTATCATCCAATGATGCTACCTCCAATGGATCAACTAGTCCAATTGATACTCCAATAACTGATTCCGAAAGTTCAATTGTATACTATTGACATTCATTAAAATTAGTTGAAACGTGAAAATTTGATTTTATTGGAACGAATTCGGGAATTGGAACAACGAGTTTCGAACATGGCAACAGAAGGCAATATGGATTCTGCTGTTAAAAATGAGATGTTAAAGTATCAAGGTCAAATTGAAAAGGTTGAACAAGAAAAACATGTGTTGGAAGAAACTGTTCGAAAACAAAATTTAAAACTTCATACTTTAAATGAGAAAGTAAGATCATTTTTCATTTTGATTATTTTTTAGTTGGACGAAGTTAATGTAGATAAAGATCAAACGATGCGGTTGAAAGCCCAATTGGATGAATTTAAATCCGTAGCTGATAAACTTCAAAAAGCTGAAGCTTTGGTAGACAAGTACAAGAAAAAAATAGATGAATCATCAGAATTGAAACAATCTTTCAAAGTACTTTATTGATCCATATCTCATCTCTTTTACAGGTCATGGAAGAACAATTGGCATTGGAAACAAAGAAAAATGAATCGTTGGAAGAACAATTCCAGAAAGTGGCAGGATTGAAACCTTTGATTGATACTTATAAATCTCAAATCTCCGCTTTGGAAGAACGAAATAGTCAGTTGCATGTTGAATTGGTCAATTTGGATTTCCAATCAAAAGAATCCCGTACTAAAATAAAACGACATGAAGCTGATAATGAATTAAATCTGGAAAAAATCATGGAATTGGAAGATGCTTTGAAAGATGCAGAGTTAAACAGTATTTTATTGATTTTTAACATTACAGTCGCTGTTGCCAATTCTGGTGGAAATGACGTTTCGTATGTTATTTTGGTTTAACCTTAGAAATGCCAAAATTGAACAATTGGAACTTGAGATTGCTGCTCTTCGAAAGCAAAAAGCCGACTTTACAAAACAATTGAATCGTGTGGTCGTACTTGAGAATTTATTAGAAGATGCTAATGTACTTAAATCCAAATTCCAAGAGGTTTTGAATCGATGATTGTTTATTGTTAGGATTATCAAAAAGTGTATACAACAAACTTACAATTATCGAATGAAAATGAACAGTTAAAGTCTGTACCACAAGGAGATGCTTCTCATGAATTGATTTTCAAATTGAATCAAGCGAATAAAGAATTGATGAAGATGAAATCGGAAACGGATATGAAACGATCTTCGTCAGTCTCCATCCGTGATTCTACTCGAGATTCATTGGTAGCTTCTGAAAAGGGGCGACAGTTGTTGGATGAGAATCGAAAACTGAATGCAAGAATTCAAAAATTGGAGGGTGAAAAGGCATTAGCCGAAAATGGATTGAATGATTTACAAACCAGATTTCATGAATTGGAAAAGAATGCAAAGTAAGTTGTTGTCAAGACATTCATTTTTTGTAGTAGTTTAAAAGCATCATTGGCAGTTTTGGATTCTACAAATGGATCTACAGATGAGACTACAAAGTCTTTGGTGACTGCAACTCAAAAGTTGGGACAATTTAATGACCAGAATACGCATTTACATACTGCTTTGAAACAAGCGAAAGAGGTATAAATTGATAGATGCTAATTATACATAGGTATTGTTCAGGTTATATGTAACTGTAGCTCATTTTATCACAAGATAAGAAAATTAAAGAGTTGGTTCAAGCTGGAACTACGGTATACATTTGATTGAATTCATGATTAGGAAAATTTTGCCGAGGCTATCAATTCTCTCGAAAGTACATTACGTATTCGGGAAGCAGAATTGGACCGATCCCGCCAAGAGTTGCAAGATACTAGAGCAGCCGCGCGACGAGAACAGCGATTGATTATGTCAGCATGGTATGAATTAGGTATTCAATTTCAACAACGAGCCAATACCAATGCACCTACATCATGGTTAGCTCAACAACGACAACAAATGAATGAGAATGCAAGGAAGCGTTAAAAGCAAGATAGTAATAAACAAAAAAACATCCCTGTATTGATTTTTTGATCAAAGATGTTTGTGTAACCAAAGTGGGATAAATTACGTGAGCCAAAATTCTTTAATTTCAAGATTCTTTTACATTTCTTTACTTTTTTAAATCAAATAAAAAGATCAAAAAACAAGAAAAAAAAAACAAAAAAACAAAATTGAAATTCTCTTTGATTTTCACGTTAAAAAAGAAATTCTTGTTTCAAATCATCTTTCATCTAATCAGTAAAATCTAAAAAAAAACACAAACAATATTTCTTACATGTTGATGGATAACTTGAAAGAACCAGGTATACAAAAATCCAAAATTAACAATACAGTCGTCCTAAAGTTTGGTGGAACTTCAGTTGGAACTGCTGAACGTTTATTACAAGTAGCTGAAATTGTAAATCATGTTAAATTATCTCAAAATCCTATTATTGTACTTTCTGCAATGTCTGGTACAAACAAAAAGGAAGGTACAACTTCAAGGTTATTAGAAGCGGTGGAAGAAATATTAAAACCGGAATCACAACGTTATTTGGATATTG
Organism: Globomyces pollinis-pini; assembly: GCA_025399215.1. Taxonomy (NCBI): domain Eukaryota; kingdom Fungi; phylum Chytridiomycota; class Chytridiomycetes; order Rhizophydiales; family Globomycetaceae; genus Globomyces; species Globomyces pollinis-pini. The sequence goes on along the minus strand of MU621189.1, from coordinate 10,618 downwards.
TAGATAGTATTCAAACTTCACATATTACAGCTGCTAGACAAGCGTTGGCTGGAGAAGCAAATGCTAGTCTTTTGAAACAATTGGAAATGGATATCACCTTGGAATGTGATAAACTTCGATCTTTTATGGCTGCTGCTGAAGTAATTTTATTGTATATGATTAATTATGTATTAGATTATTGAAGAAATATCAGCAAAATCTAAAGATATTATCATGTCAGTGGGTGAAAAATTATCTGCTAGAACATTTGCTGCTGTATTAAAAAGTACAGGAACTCCAACAAAATACATCAGTCTTGATAAATTAATCAACAAAAAGTTTGAAAAGAATTCATTGGACCAATCATTTTATAATTATCTATCTGATCGCTTGAATGAAGTATTAACACCATTTTATAAAACACATGTTTGTGTGGTGACGGGTTTCTTTGGACCTTGTCCAGGTTCGCTGCTGGATACGGTTGGAAGAGGTTATACGGATTTGACGGCTGCATTGATATCCGCTGGATTGAAAGTTAAAGAATTACAAATTTGGAAAGAAGTGGATGGGATTTTTACTGCAGATCCTCGAAAAGTTCCAAGAGCTAAAAAGTTGGCCTATATATCTCCTGAAGAAGCAGGTATTGTTTTCTCAATCATATTCATATTTAGCTGAATTGACTTATTATGGTAGTGAAGTGATTCATCCTTTCACAATGGAACAGTGTATTAGAGCCTCCATTCCTATTCGAATCAAAAATACTTTCAATCCTGCTGGCTCTGGTACTATTATTCTACCAGACGGCCATTCCCGTAATTTATCACCTACAAATTCCGGGTTTTTCGATGCCGAAAGTGCTAAACATCCTACAGCAGTCACCATCAAAGATAATGTTATTGTAGTAACCATTCATTCCAACCGAAAATCCGTTTCTCATGGTTTCTTGGCTCAAACCTTTTTGATTTTGGATAAACATGGAATTGTGGTTGATCTTATCTCGACAAGCGAAGTTCATGTCAGTATGGCATTAAACAATGTCATGTCTGAAGAAAAACTAGAAAAGGCTTTGATTGATATCCGTAAATATGGAACTGTAAATACTTTATAATTTAATTTTTAGGTTGATATTCTAAGAGATCAAGTCATTCTATCATTAGTTGGTAAATTAATGAGAAATACTGTTGGTATATCTTCAAAAATGTTTTCCACTTTGGCTAAACATAATGTAAACATTGAAATGATCTCCCAAGGGGCTTCGGAAATTAATATTTCTTGTGTTATTGATCAGAATCGTGCATTGGATGCTTTGGTAGCCATTCATGATGAAATCGTTGTGCCATTAAAATGATGTTCATCTTAAAGACAAAGTCTTGAAATATAAATATTAAAAAAATCCAGTTTTGACAATGATATTATATAGATTAGCTAGTGTTAAACAAAGTATAGCTATAGTAATGATTTGGATTTATTAGTAGATAAACAGTTCAAACAATATTCTTGAAATCACTTGAATCAATGATAGAAGATTTGGCCAGACTGTCATTCTTGACAGTGGGAGTCAAGTTTGATTTGAAAGCCTCCAGATCTTTTGTGAATGAAGGGCTGACATTGAAAGGTTTTACTGGGACAGTTTGATTGAAATTTGTGGTACCATTATTTGGATAAAGTTCATTAGGGTTTGATGTGTTAGGGTTTGATGCAGTAACTTGTTGAGTAGAAGAATCCCTCTTCTGTATAATCTGAACATAGTTATGCGGAAACATTCCAACTCGTCCATCTTGTGTTCGTCCTCTCCACCAATCACTTGGTGCATTTGTGGCTGGATCTAGCTTTGACAAAATGGCAATCAAATCTCCTTTTCTTATAGACAAATCTGCAGGATGGTCACTTTGGAAATCAAATTCGGCTTTACAGAATTCTAATTGACTAATATCTGAAGGTGCAATTGGGCCATTTTGTATTGGTGTGGGTAAAGTGGATCGGTTTTCATCAATCTTTTTTATCAGTTTTGATAATAACCATGGTAAGCCAATAACCAAGGATAGGAAAATCATCAAAGGCTTTTTACTATACTTTGGTTTACTTTGCTCTTTAGAAAAATCTTCAAAAGATCCTGTTGTCAACTGTTTTGTATCTACAGGCATCGCATTACCAGTAATGCGATATATAAATCGTTTCAAAGTATTATATACAGAAATAAACGAAAACACCTGTCCTAGATATCCTCTGAGTTGTCCAAATTGATCAGCTACCCCCATCATTGCTAAAAATTAAATAAATTTCAATTTACCCATGAAACTGGAATGTGTAGAGAAAAAAGTCGATTCTAGCATTTGTGAAAATCCACCAAATGCTTGTACTATTTGATCCAACATTTGAAAGGTAGACTGTGTTGATTCTGCCATTCGTTGAGTTAAAGATGGATCGCCCATAGGCATTCCATTTGGTCCCATCTGCATTGGCATACCACCCATTCCATTCATACCCATTCTATTTCCATACGCACCCATTCCATAAGAACTGCCATATCCACCATAAGTACCTCCATACCCTGCACCATAACGATTCATTCCCATTCCATAGCCACTTCCATAAGAATTTCCATAAGTGCTACCCATTCCACCATAAGTAGTTCCATAACCACCTCCATATGAGTTAGTTGCTCCATAACCACTTCCGTATGAGTTTCCATAAGAGTTTCCATAACCTGCTCCATACGTACCAGAGTTTGGATAAGTTCCAAAACCAGGTCGATTCATAGTGCTGATACTAGTTGGTCTGACCGGAAGTGCCGGATTGGTATTAACAGCTTCAGCAGCTGGAGCTATATTCGATGCTGCATTTGCTTGCTCCCAAGGTTTTGGAGGAGACGTCATTTTAAAAAGTAAAAAAGGACGAAGATTGATTATTCTTCCACAAAAAAGTCATGTGTAATGAATTTGCAGAGACACTTGTTCGTCGATACGGATGGATATTTGTTGGAATAACAGTTCAATTGATTACTTTTACTCCATTAGCTGCTCAGGTAGTCAATATTGTCTGATGTTAGATTGTGTTATTTCATCCCTGGTTGTCTTACGATACAGAAAGACATTACCTTTTGCTAGTTGCACCATTTCATTTATCTGTACTATCAATTTGGATTAATTATATCTTGGGATGTCGTACTTCTCCTGGTCACGTCCCATTAGATTATACACCAGTTAGTGGAAAACCAAGATGGTGTAAAGAATGCTCTTGTTATAAACCTCCTAGAAGCCATCATTGTTCTATCTGTAACAAATGTGTATTAAAAATGGATCATCATTGTAATACAGATATATCTGACTTCAGGTCCATGGTTAAATAACTGCATTGGTCAAAATAATCATGCTTATTTCCTTCGTTTCATTGGATCTGTAACTGTTGCTTCTTTATATGGTTCATTTTTGATTGCATTGCGAATCTGGGAGATTGTTCAATACCAAAACGATTTACGAGCATATTATAGAGGGGATTGGGATACTCCATTACGATTTTCTCCGCCATTGAGTGGATTTCAGATAGTAACGATGTTTATTGTTATTATCATTTTCTTCCTTCTATTATTGACAGTTGGAATTCTTTATGTATGGCAACTGTTCTATCTGTATGATAATACTACTACTATTGAGAACAGTGAAAATTCTACAATCGAAAGTTTAAAGAAGCGTAACATTATACCAGAGGATAAAGTATTCCCATATGATTTAGGATGGTACAACAATTTTCAACAGATGTTTGGCAATTATTGGTTCTTATGGTGGTTACCCTTTGGTTCTTATGGAAATGGAATCGATTACCCCAAAAGACCTGGAACTGAACATTACTCATGGCCTCCCAGAGAGTATTACTTGTACAAGAAATATCCATATGGAAAACCATCTAAACAGGAAAGAAAGGAAGAAAAGAGAAGACGTAAAGATAACCATATTCGTCGTGGTAGTGAGGGTTACTTGGTTAAGCAGCTGACGGCAGAAGAACGTGAGCAATTGGTAACGGGAAAAAGTAATGAAATTGATGATGATCAAAGTGAGGACGCGTCCAGTACAGATTATGATAGCCTAGAAGAATCAGAAGAGTTTGATACTGATGAAGAGGTTTTACAGGAAACTCAAACAAGAATGGGTAAGAAAATCAAGTAAACTCTTACATGTAAACCAACGATTTGCATTCTGAAATAAAAAGATTCAAGGTTGTATCAAACAAAATAGATTTCTTTTTTCAGTTTCATTCAATGTTGTAGTAAGTTAATAATATCAAATCAAATATTAAAAAAACATAATCTATATTTGATCAAAATAAAATCAACAACGGCATTGGCTTCGGCGGTTCGCTCTGGACCGCAACTCTGTTATTTCAATTGGTTGGATATTAATCTGAGGAATGGCTGGAGGAAGTACATTTTTAGCAATGTAATCAAAAACTTGTTCAATATTTGTCCCATTCATTGCAGAAACTTCAAAATAAGGTAAAGAATCTTCCAAATCAATACTTTCATCATCATCTTGGATGGTATGTTCGCTTTTAGCAATAGATTTTCGACGATGAATACTGGTAATTTCCATCTCTGTGGAAACTTCGGAACGGGCGGTATAAAAAGAAACAAAAGAATCTCGGCGATTACGGTTTCTGTCATTAAAGTCAGTTAGGGTCGGCTTAAAAGATGGGTGTTCCAATATCTCAAAGGATGCCTTATGTTTGAGATTTGCCACAGAATCTTGTAAAGTTCTAGTTCTTGAAGTTTGAGCTCGCGGTTCCTGTTCAACAACACTGTTTCTTCTTGTGTTAGAATCAAACGTTGGTGCTCTGATTACAGATCCCTATGATTGAGATTAGCAGATTGAAAACCAACCCTATATATATCTTCCATAATTTCCGAAGTCAGCTGTTTTAGTTGGTGAGCACATCGCATTCCTTGTCGATTTGTCAACATCCTGTCATCCACTTTGTCAGTTTTATTTGCCTATTAAACTTTAATATTTTAAAATCTTACCAATATAATAAAAGGAAAATCTTGAGGATGAGGGATTTTTGAATGGTAGATAAAGTTTCTCATCCAATTACTTAAGCTCAACAATGATTCCGGATTTGTTACATCATACACCAATATACAAACATCAGCCCCTCTGTAGAAAGCTGAACAAAGGCTATGGAATCGTTCTTGTCCCTAAAAACATTAAAAATGTGACTGTACAGCAGTATCCCAAATTTGTAAAGAAACATTCGTTTGATGATCAGTGTCTTGATCATTAATTATAACATTTTTAACAATAAAATCCACTCCAATGGTAGCTCTGTATTGATTTGTAAATTTCTGATGAATATACTAATAGAATAAGCTATTTTCAATGGATACTTGAGTTCTAATTGCAGTCTTTCCAACACCTGAATCACCAATGATGACAACCTTAATTAATCTCTGCATATAATAAGATGATCTATAAACAATGAATGGATTTTAAAGTCGTTTGTTGAAAAAAACCCACTTTGAATTGTTCAAGAGCCACCAACCTAAAAACGAAGCCAAGCTTTGTTTTACGAATTTATTGAAAGTGTTTGAATGGTTTCCAAATTGATGATAAAGAAGAGAAGGAACAAGTTTTGAAAGGGTTTATAATTAGTGGAGGTAGTTGACGTTGAATGAGTTTAAAGAGTTTTATTGATAACATGTCCTTAGGTCATCATGACCAAATTGCATGATTGAATTACCAAGTGTATCAAACCCATTGGTTTTTTTATTATCAACTAAATCTTGAATCGCATTTTTTATCTTTATGTTTTCATCCCTAATTTCACCAGATTGTAAAAGTTATTTGATTACCGATACAATCACTTGCAAAGGTTCCTTTCTCTTGTATCAATTCATTCAACCTAAAACTATACTAATTGGTTTAGCACAGAATAGAAATCATTATGTGACTGTAGGAAAGAAATTGGTATTAAACTACCTCAATTTCATCATCATGTAGGGAATTCAACTGGAACAGATACCTGATTTTAACTTTATTGACCTTCTAAATCAATTGGTAAATGACTCGGATATCAGTTTGGATACTATTTTGAATCAAATCAAACAATCTTTGTCAAAGTTATCAAAACCTACAGTGATCGTTGATGATGTAACACCTCTCTTATACTTTGGATTAGATGTGATCAAAGTAATCACATTTCTGTCAGAACTGCACCATATTGTTCATGATGTAATAGAATGTACTTCTTATTGGTAGAATGGTGGATTACTAGTTCTTCTAAGTCATGATGATTGTCCGGGAGATAAAGATCTTGTTTTGTTGAATAATTGGATATCGCATCAGATGGAAACAATCTTGGTTGGTAAGATTTAAACGTGAACATCTTCTAACATCTTAGTTTCAGAACTAGAAAACGGTATATTTTACTTGGGCATATTAATTGTACGCTTTAGGGTTTACGGAGGGCGTTAATGGACAACTACAAGTAAAACGAGGCTCAAAGTCTATTGAAGGGAAGAGCGTGGTTGAAGGCCTGTTATTGTATTATTTAACTGAATCTGGTGTCAATTTCTTTACTAGAGGTTCCAATAATTTATAACCAATGTCACAGGGTGTCATTGATAGTCAATCTATAATGCGGACAACTTTAATATACACTTTTCTACAATGAACACTAACTTCAAAGTTTGCTCGATCGACATCATATATGTGTCTATAGTAGTAATATGATTAGTTCCTACACATACATGGAAGAAAGAATCTCTGAAACGCGACAAGTTGCTTAGCCTTTGGGGCATTCGGGCTTCGTGTACTGGCTGACGCTTGAATATGGGGGGGTCAATGAGACTCCCTTTTCGGTACAGCCAACTCTTGCCATATTACAATTGATATAAAGCTAACACCATCAAAGTCAATACACATATGGGTGTGACTTTGAAAAAAACGAGAATCAAGAAACCAATGAATGCATTTTTTCTTTATCGAAGGCAGATGAGAGATTATATCAGGAGTACGTACAATATCACGAAAAGTCAAGATGTGTCTAAAATAGCTGGAAAGTCTTGGGCATGCGAACCAGAATCCGTTAAACAAAAATACCACAAAATTGCCATGATAGACTACTTGCAACGTGAAGAGAATATGTATCTAGCTCCAAAATCAATCAATACAGAGACTCGTTTATCACTAGATACTGCCATCAAAACTAGCAATTTTGGCGTTGACATGTCCAGCTCACTCGCTTCTCCTCCATCTTCTACAGATATGAGTTTCGCGTATTTCATTGATGCTGGTAATCAATGTGGGGTTTCTCAAGATGTACAAAAGGCATGTTCATTAAACTCTTAACCAGTTGGAAAGAGACATCCCAATCAAAAATTGATGTTATAAATAAATATTGTAATTAATACTGAACCAATTTTCTAGATATGAATAACTTCTAATGATCAATGAGTTCAGTTTAATATGTGATGTGTTGAATTCGATCGCCGTAATTCGGTTTTTTGTGAATCGAGAAGCCGGAGTAAGTCCCATTCAGATTTGGTAGATTCATTTGGTTAAGCACTTCTTACAGCACAACATGTATACAGTATTGTTAAAGGATTGAAGGGAGCTGCAATGGAATGTTAGTAGAAAGTGACACTAGACCCCATCAATGCCACTACAATCAGCCACCATAACGACAAAGATGCACATGTTAAATAATTGTCCATAGTTAAACCTTCCATGTTAGAGCTAATGACTACCCGTCAAAGGTACATATAATGTAGTGTAATCGAATAGCATCAAATAGCTAAGAGTGTTTGGGTGTTAATGGAAATATATCATACTGCATGATACATACTAAAGAAAGGTTTAATACCGTTACATGTGGAAATATTTCTTCTTTGGGAATTTATTACCGTGACACATGGGTCTTCAAACTATTCGGATGATTCAATTACTGTCATTCCTTCCGCATTGATGGCAAACATTGCTATTAAATCGGTTTACAAGAAATTTCGCAAGGGATTGCTATTGGATTGTTATTTAAGGAATGTGACAAGTCTGTACAGTCTTGGAATGATTTGACTTGATCCCTTGCAAAAGCCTCGACCCATGTGTAACGGTAGTATATAGAAACTGGCACAGGAACAGAAAGAAATGCCACGTGGTTTTTGAAAGACGTGCATTTCGTTATCCGTTGTATGTTTTAGATTGTAAGGCAGATGGATTACAAATGGCTTACAACGTATGTTTTTGGATATTAAGGCAGATCATCTGCGTGAATTTCAAGTATAAAAGAGCTTGGTAACATGGAGAGAAATACAAATCTTTTCAAATGCAATTCTTCAACATTCTCCTTGCTGCTCAAGCTGCTCTCGCTGCTACCGTGATCCAAACTCCATTTGGTTATGTCAGTCCTCGTGATAGTGGTCCAGACAGTGGTGGTGTTACTTTGATGCCTGGTATTGGACCTTGGGAAAAAGTCAACATTATTGGTGTTGGTAATGGCCAAGTCGTTATTACCACATGGAGAGGTACTTATTTGAGTGCTCGTGACAATGGTGATGTCACTCAAATGCCAGGTTTGGGACCTTGGGAAAAGTGGACACAAGGTAGCTTCCAAGGAAAGACCTACTTCCAATCCTGGAGAGGTACTTACATGAGTGCTCGTGGTGATAAAGGATACGTCGCTCAAGCTCCAGGAATTGGAGCATGGGAAAAATTTGATTTGATTAACGTTTAAATTGATTCATCAATAAATTAGATTTTTACTTACATCAGATATCTTGTTTGCGTGAGAATAATGGTGAATTTAATTTTGAATTAGTACACAACTATCTGTTGTGGCTTTTTGCAGTGACTTCGCCTGTGTTTTAACCAAATAAATACTGGATGGACAATTATTGCAATTTTAATAAGTCAATGATTGACAATGCCAGTACTTGATTTACAAGGCCATGGATATTGCATGGGCCTGGTTAGAACTACAAATGCGAAAGGTAAGTTTATCAATTCGTTCTGTCTATTGATGAGTAATTATTAATAATCAACGATTGGATATAATCGACCGATGGAAATTCGCCTATGATTACTTGATAAACGTGAAAAATAATGATATTTCAGTAGAGTAAAAATTTAATTTATTGATGGATCAATTTAAACGTTAATGAGATCGAATTTTTCCCATGCTCCAATTCCTGGAGCTTGAGCGACGTATCCTTTATCACCACGAGCACTCATGTAAGTACCTCTCCAGGATTGGAAGTAGGTCTTTCCTTGGAAGCTACCTTGTGTCCATTTTTCCCAAGGTCCCAAACCTGGCATTTGAGTGACATCACCATTGTCACGAGCACTCAAATAAGTACCTCTCCATGTGGTAATAACGACTTGGCCATTACCAACACCAATAATGTTGACTTTTTCCCAAGGTCCAATACCAGGCATCAAAGTAACACCACCACTGTCTGGACCACTATCACGAGGACTGACATAACCGAATGGAGTTTGGATCACGGTAGCAGCGAGAGCAGCTTGAGCAGCAAGGAGAATGTTGAAGAATTGCATTTGAAAAGATTTGTTTTTCTCTCCATGTTACCAAGCTGTTTTATACTTGAAATTCACTCAGATGATCTGCCTTAATATCCAAAAACATACGTTGTAGTCAATCTGCCTTAGAATCTAAAACATATAACGGTTAATGATACGCACGTCTTTCAATAACCACGTGGAATTTCTTTCTGGTCCTAGTGCTTGTTTCTATAACCTACCGTTACACAGGTGCAAAGGTTTTACAGGGGACCGTTCAGTAGTTGCAAGACTATGTAGACTTGCCAGTTTCCTTGAGAATCAATCCAATAACAATCCCTTGCAAATTACATTGAGAAAAATTCAATAACAATAATTATCAACCAGTGTGAATGTCAAATTTATCAACCCGAACAATTTGAAGGTCCCATGTGTCACGGTCCCAAAGAAGAAATACTTCCGAATGGAATTCTACTAACCATTTATATGTCATAAGTAGAAACTTATTGCCACCCATACTTGCGATTTGGCCGATTGCTTTTATTTACACAGCTAGCATGGACAGTTATGCATTCCCAGTTGTGTCAAATTTGAACTTACTGAAACTACTTTGGCTTTTATATGTTATGATTCTCACGATACATGTATTCTTCATTGTAGAATAACACAACTGACGATATCCTTTTCGTTACAACGTACTAGCATCAAGCATTTGGTCATTTATTATAGCTTTCTTTGAAAGGTCATTTTCATCCTTCATAAGGCTTAGTCATCCTTCAAGAACCTTGGTTATAATCATTGGTCATTATGTTTAGGAATAGAATCACCTGATTGTCAATAAAGTCTAGTACATTTCGTACAATCAAACACTGACTGAATTCCAATCAATTATCCATGGTATAGGTAAAAATGGGCCGAGATATGATTGTATCAGGAAAATATAATCAAAGTAGAAGTGATACGATAAAGTACAATGATGGGTATCGGTTTGATCCGTATGTGCTGAACAGAGGAAAGTGAAAGAATTGTAAGGGCAAAAGCATAGAACCTTACAAGTACACGAATCAATCAGGTTATTCCTTTTCAACTATATAGAACTGATATAGTGCTCCAAGATTTGGCAAACGTAAGTAGGG
>MU621188.1:13887-57584 GCA_025399215.1 Globomyces pollinis-pini | reverse complement strand
ACCGGCAGCAGATGCTTTACCCAAAACAGGGGTACAAGTACTGGCTTTGCCACCATTGAACTGAATTTCAACATTGGACATATCCACAAATACGTGGCGAAATTGAACTGGCCCACTGAGCTTACGTCCACCATTTCCAGCACTGGTGGCTTGAGCAGCTCTAGCCGAGGCTGTTCCAATAATTTTTGCTGATTCATTCTCGTTATCCCCACCAGGGCCTTTTGCAACACACATACCATTTTGTGGAATACCATACTTATCTGGGCACGAGGCACTGGAAGAATCACATGGAAGTCCACTATCAAGACAAGTAGGGTCAGACGTATTAGGTGTCACATCACCTGCATTACTTTGACCAAATGCTGCAATAAATTCCGTATTTCCTCGCTCTGCTTCTTCTTTTTCCCAAATATAAGAAGCAAATCCTTTGTTATCACCAGTCACATAATGGTATTTCTTACTAAAAGATGTGCCATGAACTGGAAACCAAGAAAACACAGCTCGTGCAATTCCTGAAGTTTCATCTCTGAACGTTAGTGTAGTAATGGAACGGTCAACATCAGCATCTACTATCAGTTTTAATTTAATATACCATATTTGGCCCGCTCAGTTTCCGGGTTGGCAATATATGCCTGAGGAGATCTGTTTCTAGACGCACCAAGTACTTGACCTACTTCGACGGTGGCTGTCACAGCTCGATGCTCTTCAAAGTTTTGATGTGCTAAAAGAATAGCTTTCGCGATACCGTTTTGCAAGGCCTCTCTTTGTCCCTGTACCTTACCCAAGGCATTAGAGGAATACAAGAAGGTTTCCATTGTTCCTGAAGGAGTTGAGTGAGTGTGTGTTGCAGACACCATGACATTTTTTATCGTATAGAGAGGATTTGACACAATTCTAATAGCATTTTCCAATGCAAATCCTGAAATTCCCCAAGCGTCAGCAGAGATATAAACTACTCTGTTGGTTGCATCACCCATAATACAGGCACGTGCATAGAGTCTCGTATGGATACCATTCGCTAACTGACTGAATAGAAGGTATCCCTGTATAGGAATGGCTCCTATTGGACCAGTAATGTCAGCTTTTCCAAACCCAGCTCTAAGACTACTCTCTGTTTCGTATGGAGCACCAATGACAGTTGATATAGATAACACAAGCAAGTAGCACTTGAGAAATAATAGCATTAAAATGCGATAAAGAAACCTTTCTACATGGATGGAGCGTTGTCATAGTTTTCCATGAAAAAACCGTGGGAAATTATTATTGACTGTAACACAGAGGAGAAAAAGATGCTTATAGTTCATTATTTACTAAAAAGAGGACTTGAATTATCAGATTGTAGTGTTGGATTGTTAATGTGATAGATTTGTACAGAGATGTATCGTTGTCAAAATGTCAATGGCGAAAACCGTGGAAATAGCAACCCAAATATTGTAACTGCCGTTATACCTAATGATTGACTTCAACACTAAAGGAAAAAATATATTGATGGTTAATTAACTATGGAAAAGGTTTTTTATTATCAGATGTTATTGTTGGTTTGATACGGTCTCAAGAAAAACATGGTATTATGCGATAATCTGAACAATTGTCCTCCATTTACTTTTTGGAGATTTTTTGATGTCGACATCATCGCTCTTCGAGATACTCCCAGTTATCAAGTCAACGTCGATTGGAGCTATGGGTTTGGATCCGTAAGCAATGATTCCAGCAATATACAACAAAGCTATTGGGAGTATGTAAATATAATTTCCTAATAAAGTAGAGAAACTGTGATCTTTGTCTTTTTCGGTCCAGGATGCAAAACCAGAGAATATCAACACAAACGAGATAAAAGCAATAGCGAAATAATCACCAGCAATGCCGACAGGCGACTTGTAAGGCAAATCAGAGATTTTCCTTCCTTGGGCCAAGTATGCTTTTCTGAAATATATATGCGAAATGGATATCAAAATCCATGTAACTCCAATCAAATTTCCCAGTAATTTGATCATCCAAGCAAATAGGGCATCCACTCCTACCACAGTAGTTAAGATGGTGAGCAATCCAAACAGCGTCGATACAAATAATTGATGAACTGGTATACCCCTATTGCTAGTCTTTGCAAGCCATTTCGGGCCATAACCATTTTGTGCTAATGACATCATGGTTCGGGAAGAAGCATAGAGAGCAGAGTTTCCAGCAGAAAAAACTGCAACCAAAGATATGAAATTCATGAAATGGTCCGTGCCAACAATTTTTGCTTTTGCCATTACCGCTACAAAAGGAGATGCAGATACAGCTGATTCAGCAGTCGCTAGACTCTCTTCGTAATTGGATGGGATAGCCAGGCCCATTACTAAAATAGACATGAAATAAAAGATACTTAAACGGACAAACGTCCCTTTGATGGCGCGAGGGACACTTTGTCGAGGATTAGCCGCTTCACCTGCAGTGATTCCTACCAACTCTGTTCCACCAAATGCAAAAACAGCATTGGGCAAATTTGCAATAATAGTCCAAATCCCAGCTCCCGCAAACGGCCCATTAACACTGTTGTACTGACTAAAACCTAGATTTTGACCAAAAATGACATAGAATCCAACAAAAATAAACACAATTATTGCCATAATTTTAATCCAACTGAGCCAGTATTCTACTTCCCCAAATCCTGCAACCGTGAATAAATTAATCAGTAGTAATGTCAACAAAATAGCCATGTAAAACAAAACTGGTGGTACATTTGGAAACCAGTATGACAGAAAGATTCCACAAGCTTGTAATTCAATAGGTAAAGTCATCGCCCAGTTGAACCAATATGCCCAACCAGCGGCAAATCCTAAAGCGGGACTATGAAATCTGGCTGCATATTCATTGAACGACCCAGTGACAGGAATTAACGTAGCCATTTCACCTAAAATGTATCAGTTGGACTATACTACTTACCAAGTGACATTACCATGCAAAACACTGTCAGTCCAGCAATTAAAAAAGATCCAAGTGTGCCTAAAGGCCCAATCGCTTTTAAAGTCTGGCCACTTCCAAAAAACAATCCAGTACCAATGGTACCCCCAATGGCTATCATTTGAATGTGTCTGCTCTTTAATTTTCGTTTGGTTCCACCACTTCCAGATTCTAATTCCATTTGGATTTTGACAACTATTTAAGCTTTCGAGAGTATTCATCAATCCCATTTTATTTATATGGTGTATTTTGTCATTACTACTAATCATTAATAATAAAAATGCGGTAACGTTCTGGTTTTGGTAAAAATTCAGAAACAGTTTAACACCACGTTAAAAACTACCGGTACTACTTCAAAGCAGTACTCATTATTTGATCATTTGTTTCGAAATATTTGAGGAGTAAAATAGGTTTATGTTGTTTACCATTGCATTTCTCCAGAAACTCTCGTTAATTAATTGTTACAGACGTGAAAAGGAGCTGGTCAGATGAGTCTAAGCCACCACCACAAATGAACTGAGTCGGAGACAATAATAAGCTCTTACGCGTTGAGACATTTATCTATTAAATCTAACTGGTAAATTGAAATAGCGGTTTCATTGGGAGATCAAATTCCAAAAATAGGTACGTCATGTTTTTTTTTGTACCGTTTTTTATTATTATTAAGAATAATACTCTATGCAATTATATCAACGAACCTTCCAAACTTGGATCGATTCTCATCGCTGTGCTTTTCTTCGTAATTATCTACGTGACCAGTTTTAAGATCAACTTCTTTTGGATCTGCAATTTTACCTCCTTTATAGAAAATACCAATGACATACAGACCCAAAACAGGTAGAAGGTAAATATAATTTGCCAGTAATCCACTGTTGGTGAGTATTACAACTGGAGCTCCTTTGATATAGTCAGTGATACCAGCAAAGACTAAAGTGAAGACAAGAATGGCCAAAGAAAAGTAATCTCCGGCAACTCCAACTGGGGATCTGTAAGGCAAATCAGCTAGATCCAAACCTTGAGCTTCATAAGCCTTTCTAAAGTATATATGTGCAATTGAGATGAACAACCAAGTGACACCAATTAAGTTTCCATTCAAGTTCATCAACCAAGTGAACACAACATCAGCCCCTACAACTGTGGTCAAGATGGTGAGAAGCCCAAAAGCAGCAGTGATAAACAATTGTACAACTGGCACACCATTACTACTAGTACCAGACAAGAATTTTGGTCCATAGCCTTTTTTACATAAAGCCATCATGGTTCGGGATGAAGCATACAAAGCAGAGTTACCAGCAGAGAAGACGGCGATGAATGAAATAAAGTTAATGAAATGATCAGCTCCTGCAATGTTTGCTTTGCCCATAACAGCAACAAATGGAGATGAAGAAACTTTTGCAGCATCTTTAGCAATTCCACTGGCATAGTCAGATGGAATACACATTCCCATGATAAGGATAGTCAAGATATAAAATACACTAACACGGACAAAGGTTCCTTTAATTGCTTGTGGAACACTTTTTCTGGGATTGGCAGCTTCACCTGCTGTGATACCAACCAATTCAGTTCCTCCAAAGGCAAAGATAGCATTTGGAAGTTTACCAACAATTGACCAAAAATTACCGCCGGCAAATGCACCCTTTCCTTCACCATAATATTTAAACCCAATACTTTGATTGGTAGTAACGTACAATCCAACAAAGATGAATATTACAATGGCCATTACTTTCATCATACTGAGCCAGTATTCTACTTCACCAAATCCAGCAACAGTAAACAAATTAATAGCCAATAAGATAACCAAAATAACCATGTAGAACCAGATCTCATCAACACCTTGAATCCAATACTTCAAAAAAACTCCACAAGCTTGCAATTCGATTGGAAATGCTACTGCCCAGATAAACCAATAAACCCAACCAGAGGCAAAACCTAAAGCAGGACTATGGAATCGGGCAGCATATTCATTGAATGATCCAGTAACTGGAAGCATCGTTGCCATTTCTCCTAAGGACATAACAACACCAAAAACAGTCAATCCAGCGACTAAGAAGGCTAGTAATGTACCCATTGGACCTATAGCTTCTAATACTTTCCCACTCCCAATAAACAGCCCGGTACCTATGGTTCCACCAATAGCAATCATTTGGATATGTCTTGCTTGAAGATTTCTCTTCGTTCCTTCAGCTTCAACTGAGTTTGTCATGACTTTGTGAGATCTGGATGATCTTCATCTGCCTTTTATACTCTTAAATGACGACTCCTTGTCTTAAATCGTCTCATTGACATGGAATAGGAAAAAGCGCCACAAACCAACCGTTTTTTGAGGGTGTTTGTAAGTAAAAAACCCCGATTGATGATCTAATTTATTGGGAATTGACGTGCTTGACAGTCACGGTTGACTACCGTTGGCTATTTATATCCAATTGGAAATGCGCTGTTCTTGTACTGTGGGCCGCATGTCCTTTGATTGTATTTAATTGCATGACATTTGTCTGCTCCATCCAAGATAGCCAACAACTGTGTGAACTTCATTGAGATTTTTCTTATGTTACGAAGATAAAGATTAAATGAATGGAATTAAAGACACTTCTCAAGTAAGGAATAGACAATAGTTAATATTAGACATATTATATTTTTAACTTTAAGCAAAGGTTTCAACAAACTTATCCCAGGATGATTGAGGTTTGCTGTTAATATGGGCAAATTGTTCATCATGGTTATCAACATGGCCAGTAACTAAATCAACTTCTTTTGGATCTATAGCTTTACCTCCATAGACAACAATTCCAGTAACATAAAGGAACCCAATTGGTACCAAGTAAATGTAGTTGGCAAGGAATCCTGAATCAGTAAGGAAGACGAACTCTGCTCCTTGAATGACATCAGTGATACCAGCAAAGATCAAAACAAAGAGGATAAAGGCAATTGAGAAGTAATCTCCAGCGACTCCAATAGGTGATCGATATGGCAAATCTTCAAGTTTTAAACCTTGGGCAACATAAGCTTTTCGGAAGTAGACGTGGCAAACGGAAATGAGTAACCATGAAATACCAATCATGTTACCAACCATGTTCATCAACCAGGTAAATACAACGTCGGCACCAACAACGGTGGTTAAGATAGTCACAAGACCAAAACAGGAGACAATTAATAATTGTACAACTGGGACACCGTTGCTGCTGGTGGTGGAAAGGGAAGCTGGCCCATAACCTTTTTTACATAAAGCCATCATGGTTCGGGAAGAGGCATAAAGAGAAGAATTTCCAGCAGAGTAAACAGCAACCAAAGCAATGAAATTGATAAAGTGATCAGCACCGAAGATCTTTGCTTTGGCCATGACAGCAACGAATGGAGAGGCAGATACTTTAGAGCTGCTGTCAGTAATTGCATCAGCATAGTCGTATGGAATAGCTAAACCCATGATAGCAATAGACAAAAAGTAGAAAACAGAAACTCGGAAGAAAGTTCCCTTGATAGCTCTTGGGACACTTCGTCTAGGGTTGGCAGCTTCACCAGCAGTAATACCAACTAATTCAGTTCCTCCAAAAGCAAATACAGCATTAGGTAATTTACCAACAACAGCCCAGAAGCCAGTTCCAGCAAAAGCACCCTTTCCATTGCTGTAGTTTGAAAATCCAACATTTTGACCAACAATTACGTATACACCGACAAAGATAAAGATAACAATTGCAAGAACTTTAATCAAACTGAGCCAATATTCGACTTCACCGAACCCTTTGACGGTGAATAAATTAATCAACAAAAGGGAGACTAAAACAATCATGTAGAACCAAATTTGCGGAACATTAGGAAACCAATAGGCCAAGAACATACCACAAGCTTGCAATTCAATTGGCAAAGTCATAGCCCAGTTGAACCAGTAAGCCCATCCGGAAGTAAATCCTAATGCAGGACTGTGGAATCTAGCAGCATATTCATTGAATGAACCAGTAACAGGGATCATAGTAGCCATTTCACCAAGGGACATGACAACACAGAAAACAGCAGCACCAGCAATCAAGTAGGCAATCAAAGTACCCAATGGACCAACAGCAGCAAGAGTTTTACCACTTCCAATGAAGAGACCAGTTCCGATAGTACCACCAATGGCGATCATCTGAATGTGTCTACTCTGAAGTTTACGTTTTGTTCCTTCCTCTACTTGGACTCCTTTTTCAATTTCTTTCATAATTTCTAAAATGAATTTTGTATAGAATTATGGAGGTTATTTATAGGATTGGAAGCCAAAATCCACATATTCGTGAAACGTAATTGAAACCCTACTCAATTGAGAAGTACCCCGGTCAGTGGGTCATACAGATTACAAAAAAAAGAGAGTCACATTTCATTGCATTGTATAATATATTGTCTTTCAAAACTTTTGAAAAGGTTAATAACAACTCTAAGAAACTATACATTCCATGTTTCGAATCCTGTTTTTTCTTTGAATCCACAGAAAGGAGAGAAAAAAATTTAAGCCCGAAACATAGAGTCATGTTATCGGGGCCCTGAGTACTGAAATCTAATGAAACCCATCTGCCAAAACCAACTCACTCGCGAACTATCGAGAAAATACGTGAATGCCAATAAGTATGGAATAAATAGTTTTATATTATTGATATGATTCATGTTATTGGACTATACATGCTTTTTTGAGACTTTTACAGACTATGAACTGTAATTGAGCAATAGGTACGATTCAATACTACAATCACACAAAGTTGGTAACAGTGTACTAACTATAAATAGCGTCACTTCATATGAAGGAGATGAAAATAAAGCAGCTTTGAATCACAGAAGCGAAAAGCAACATCACCAAAAACACAAAATGAATGAAAAAACACAGACAATCTTGCACAACTTGAAACGGTTTATTTGGGTGAAGAAAGTAAAAATTGACAGAGATAGGATAACAACAACTCAACCACTGATTATCTTCTAATCTTTCAAACAGGGGTATTCGGAAATCAATATTCCCCACTTAATGAAACGAAAAATTAAGAGTAGCTTGAAACGAAACGCATGGTTGAAATAAAAAAGAGCCCTCAAATTATCCACATGGTGAACCATATGATAATGAGGAAAAAAATAAATTGTGCAGTTATTGGCCGTAGATGTAATGATCTATTTTCTATTAATGGACTCTGGGTGGATGAGAGAAATTGGGAGCTTGGCGAATCCATTCATTCCGTGGAGAATTCAATAGAAAAACAAACAAATCATATCGGGGCTACAAAAGTGTCTACGAGTCCTTAGTTTCAAACACATATGCAAATGCAATCGTTACATTGACCTGTCAACTTTCTATCTGAGTATCCTAAGTTTGATTTAAGCCATTCCTCTTTCAAACTAAGATGAGACCAATCTTCCAGTTTAAGTTTGTTTCACCCAACTAGAAATAGAAGATCGGGATTGACCATTTATGAATTCAGAGCTACCTCTGACATGTTAGGGATCTACAAGGTATCTATACAACATTCAGGTTCCTACAAGTACCTGACTTCGTTTCTGGATTCCAATAACAATAATGGGGCAACACCACACATACGAAACAACAAATATGGACAAATCTGGTATGCATTTGGCTCTCTGTTAGTGGGCAAACTAGCAGAATTACCCAGACGTTGCTGTTCTATTGAGACTTTTATTAAACTCATCAGGCAAATTCATCAGGCAAGAATTTTAGTATCACTCAAAAATGGTTAACTCAAATTTGTATTAACAGCTCACAACACAATTCAATGGAGTGATTGGGTGTATTGAATTCTCAAGAGCATCTACACCTCAATAACCAACTTTTTAATCTAATAACCAGGCTATTGATAATAAACCCTTAGTATAATTGAACAGTGTTACAGTTGATTCGATCCAATCATGAGTCATGAATGTGGGGTTTTTGTTGTGTCTGTAACACAGTTTGATTTTCTTCAATGACTGAATTCAGAGTGGTCATAATTGGTGGGGGTTTGGTAGGTTCCCTGGCTGCTGTATATCTGGGAAATAAAGGTTATACTGTCGATGTCTATGAAAAGCGTCCTGGTTTGCTTTACTATCTCATTCTAGATATTCGTTTAGAAAAAACTGCTAATGGACGATCAATTAATTTAGCTCTTTCGGAAAGAGGTATAAAAGCATTGGAAGGTGCTGGAGTCATGAATGAAATTGCTCCTAATTTGATTCCTATGAGAGGTCGTTATGTACATGTTACTAATACATCTCATAATATGCAAGATTATGGAATCTTTGGTGAGGTTTGTCTTGGACCCTTGTTGATTGTTAGTGCATCAATTCTATAGACAGGAAACTTATGAATGAAGGTATCCAATTCTTTGATTATTCTGATCCACTTTAGTTTTATTGACTGTTGCGGAAAAATTGAATAATGTGAATTTGCACTTCGGATATGGTGTATCTCGTTGTGATTTCGACAAGGGAGAGGTGACTTTGGTCAAGTAAGTTTGTGCCCACTAACTGGAAAGTGACAAAAAGGAAGAGAAATTTCTAAAAGGAATTGATTTCATTATTGGAGCTGATGGAGCATACTCTCGTGTAAGAGATCAATTGTTGAGAAATTTACGGTAACAGAGGTTTATCACTAAACCGATAGAATGGACTTTTCTCGTGAATATATTGATCATGGGTATGTTGAATTAAACATGCCCCCATTAAGCAATGGTGATTATGCCATGGATTCAAATCATTTACATATTTGGCCCCGAAAGACATTCATGATGATTGCATTGCCCAATTTGGTATCGCTTTATTCACCTTATATCTAGGACCATTCTTTTACCGTTACGCTGTTTATGCCTTGGGATAAATTCGATTCTATCAAAACACCAGATGAATTGCTCCGCTTTTTTGATACTACTTTTGGGGATGCTGTTCCATTAATTGGCCGAAAGTTATTAGTTGAAGATTATTTCAAGAATGCCAAAGGCTCACTCGTTAGTGTGAAGGTATATCAACCTGATTTTATACGGTAGTGTAAGCCATACAATTTCAAAGGAAGAGCTGTGATCGTGGGAGATGCTGCCCACGCCATGGTTCCTTTTTACGGTCAAGGAATGAACTGTGGATTTGAGGATATTCTGGTATTGGATGGTACTTTATATCTATTAAACCATAGAAATATTCACCAAGCATATTCAACCAAACTCTATTCCTACCAAGGAACAAATGAATACCGTATTAACAGAATATTCACAAATCAGAAACCCAGATGCACATGCCATCTGTGATTTAGCATTAAACAATTATGTTGAAATGAGATCAAGTGTGATTGATCCGAAATATCTATTTAGAAAAAAAGTAGAATCCTTCTTGCATCGAATTATTCCCCAAACTGTAACACCATTATACAGTATGGTCAGTTTCTCTCGAACGCGTTACTCAGAAGCTTTGGCTAAATACAAGAAACAAACAAAGTGGTTTGAAGCTTTTTGGACTGGATTACATGTGGTCAAATATTCAGCTTTGGCTACCTGTGTGGGGTATAGCTTATACAAGTACCAAGTTTTTACTGATTTCTTCGCATCACTTTCCAAATAAATTCAACATTCTCTTTACTATTGTTGGTTTCTTGAAATATTCTCTATGCAAATCATTTTTTAACTCGTGCAGATAACCAGAATTATAGAGTGTCGTGATGTTAGCTGAGTTATTTCGCATTATTTTATTCCCTCACTTTAGTAGCCCGAGTCCGAGTCAAGTCCAATTCGTTTTGTACAGGAATTCAAAGGTTGAATTAAAAAAATCAATCACAATTCTTCACCAAATGAGTTACATTGAATGTTCACTCTATGGAATCATACCCCATACCAAACTAACTAAACTAAAAGCGTTACTACTTGGATTATCTGGAAATGAAACCGACTACTGTGATCATGAAATCATGTATAAACCAACCAGTAATCATAAACAACCAATCAAATTTTAATTCCATTAAATAGTTGAAACTCCATTTGGACCACCAAGGAATGATGACGTATCACTTTATTTGAAAAGCAATGCATTAAAAAATACTAGTTTGATACCATTTGAAGATCGACATTGGTAACTTTTGATCATCAACTTTAACCTATTGAAAAATCAATTTAAAATCAATTCAAATCATCATAATATTTAATCTTGTATTTAGGTATTTAATACAAAAGTGTCCTCCAGAACCACCAAAACAAGGTCAAAAATTATGTAATCATCGTATCGTATATCAAACACAAATCAATGGAAATGCTATAGATTACATACATAGATTAGGATATACGTAATCAACGATTATCATAATCTTAGATTTTCATTCGAGTATATTATCAAAGGTTGGAAATTCATTATTGATGGAATTCATGTAAAGATATATCGAGTCTATCGTGTAAACTATTGCTCTTTTTCATATTTAGATTCAAATTCAACATCAATTGCATACAGCTGTACCTTTGAATGAAACGGATCATTGGTTGGTTGAGATTGCATATCCAAATTGTCATCAGGATCAAGTTACGATGGCTAGTCAACGTTTATTTGCTTTGGCTTCTCAATTGGCTGGTTTGGTGGTGCTGAAAGTATTGGATCATACGTTTTTGCAAACAAAGCTAAAATATTCAGATTGAATGTTGCTTGGCATTCATATTGGACTTATCATAATTAGAATCAAATAATATAATTCAGATCGTATTTGGATTGAAAGTAGTGTGATATTAAAATTAAAGTCAATTGAAAGATTATATTGAATACGATCAAGTGGTTCATCAAGTCGAAAACAAAATGTTGAATTTACATGGCACCTCTTGGTCCTAATTTATCAAGCGCTCTGACTCCTTGTTCTTGCCATTCTTGTTTAGTAATCCAAAACGTATCACGGTTCTTCATAATCTCTCCTAACACTGCACCACCCAAGAATACCATATGTTTACGTCTAGGTGGATCTTCTACACGAATTTTAAATTTCTATTTGATAAGTTAGATGAATTTACGCCTAGACGAGAGGAATCGTTCTGGAGAACTCTCTCAAGGTACAATTGTTTCACTTCCTTTTCAAGTCGGCTCGGAAGTCCTGGGTACATGGATGTACCACCAGATAACACAATATGTTTGTATAATTCCGTTCGGATATCAATTTCCGCAGCGTTAATGGTGTTGAAAAGCAATTCTAAAGTCAATTATTGGAGAGAAATACCTGCTATTCCTGGTGATTCAATATCAACCAAATGAGGTTGGAACAATGCTTCCGGAGCTTCGAATCGCTCAGATCCCACTTTAATTACTCGTCCATCCGGTAGCTAGGGTTATTTCACAATATTATACTGTATACTGTTCAACTAAAACTGTAGTTTCTGTAGCCAATTTGTGCTCGAGTTGTAAATCATATCTATTATTTAAAACAAAATACAATTATACCTAAATATTAATAATTGAGTCAAACTTACCCAACATAACACAACTTCTCTTTCAATTGACGAACAGTTTCAAAATCAGCAGTTCTATTGAAAGCGTACCCAGCCAAAAGTAACAATTTGATCAAATATCGTGTAATATCACGTCCAGCTACATCCAATCGACGTACTAGATGAGGTAATGCATATCCATCATATACAGGGACAATATGTGTTACACCATCACCGGAATCAACCACAACACCGGTTTGTAATCCTATAAATGTCAAATTATGTTTATCAAATAGTGGCTATGTCTTTGATATTTTGATTGCATCAATTTATCGTAAATGCATGGCTAGCATCAAGTCAAAACTTGATATAATGGATATTATGAGATAATCCTTTAAAATTGAAGTCGGTGTTGGAGATCAAACAGAATATTGCACAGTATAAGCAAAAATGATTAAATTTAATCACATAGAAAAGAAGTTATAGAACGAACCTTGAGCGTAAAGAGTCAAGACAGCTTGAATGGCGATATAAGCACCATTGAACCCGTAATGTTCAAACATCGTTTCCATCATGCGTTCTCTATTTTTCTTTGGGTTCATAGCTGGTTCAGTTAATAGAATTTTGTGATCAGCATAGTTTTGGATTCCCAATTTCTCTTTGAAGGTGTAATCCCATAGATGGTACATATCATCCCAATCCCTTACGATTCCATTTTCCATAGGGTACGACATTTGTAATTGAGCTCTTAATTGAGCAGCTTCATCACCGACCATGATATCCTTCAATAGCACGTCCCCACCTTTTTCCTCAGCTCGAAGGGTGGGTCTTCCCACCACAGCAGGGAAGATTGAGGTAGGGAAATTAGTACCTGAGAAACCACATTTTACAAACTATGGTCAGAATAGGAAACAAACCCCAGTTCCGTTATCGCAAACAACGACTTCTCGCTTTGACATGAAAAACCAGGGAAAAAACACAAGAGGAGAACATAGGTAGACACCCAAATATTGGTTACCTTTAGGATCAATTTATGAATCTTCATAGATGTCTTTCACTTAGGATTAATGCCGATAATTCCAGTTTCATTTTGGTTTTATTTTTAATCTCTGATCTCTGCCACAAGATTTCTTTCTCATGTCTTCTTCAATTCCTTGCTGTAGCGGAATCGTAAACCCAGGAATCCCTCAAGGAAAGGAAGATTCAATTGCCGGAATCAACTGCTATGTGAGTAATAACACTCCTACTAATAGTGATACTGCCCTCATTATTGCTACTGATGTCTTTGGTTATAAATTAAGCAATCCAAGAATCATGTGTGATTCCTATGCTGAAGCAACTGGCTTTTACTCTATCGTTCCTGATTTCTTTGAAGGGGCGGAATTGCCAGAGTCTGTTATGAAAAGTGTTGACACCTTCAAGTCTGATCAATCGTCGTATTTAGATAAAGCATTCGGTTTTGGTAACTTTGTGGTTCAATGGCCTTTATTCTTATTGCGTAACTCTGCCACTGATTCAGTCAATCGGATTAAGAAGATTATTGATACTCTCAAGGCGGATAAAGGGATTAAAAAGGTTGTTTTGGTAGGTTATTGCTGGGGTGGAGCTGTAGGTATTTTTTTAGCTCAAGAACCTGACTATGTCGATGCTGTCGTTTCTTGCCATCCAGGTTCGTTCAAAATTCCTGGCGACGTTGAAAAATTAATCAAACCCGTTTACTTTGTCATGGCAGAGAAGGATTTCTTAATTAGCGAAGCTCAAGCTAATGTGATTCGGGATACGTTGAAAAAGAAGGACGAGAACGGAGGTTATCCTCATTTATTCAAATGGTATATTGGAATGGAGCATGGATTTGCTGTTCGTGGCGATGGATCTGATCCAGAAGTTAAAAAATCAACATTGGATGCCTTCCAAACTTCAGTTGATTTCCTTCGTGAACAATTAGCTAAATTGAATAAAAACTGATTTTTTGTGAACGTTATGGTTTAGAACCCCCTAAGAAAACACATCGGTGAATATGAATCCAGGCAAAACCATTGGTTCAGTTGATCACAGTCCGAATATGCTCAATTAATGCGTGATTAAATGCCAAGAAACAAAGACCACCTGCTGTTTAACAAGTTGAAGAGGCGTATTGTGCGATTTAAAGTCGCGTACAGTAATATTATATGTTCATTTTTATTGTATCAGTCATCTTCTGATATATTTTAGAGTATCATTTTGGACGAAGTCGATTCTTATGTAAGATAGTTAAGATTCAGTTCCAATACTCATAGTGCCTAGTATTTCAACTTCATTCTTTTAGTATTCGTATTGTATGGTGACAAAATAAATTTATAGAATTCCCAGTCTATAAAAAAACCAGGGAGTCATGCATTGGTTATAGTGCAATGTTATCTCAAGGAAACAAAACTTGTAAATAGGAATCTACTATACATCTCAATTACATTTCCATTGATTTCCTTGTGATTCTAATCATGGGATACAATCACTCATCAATTAATCCACCAATGAATAGGTAAAGGGTTCACCACCAACTTCAGTAAAGACAATAGATAAACCAGAAGAAGTGGTTAAGGGTGGGTGGTTCCTGCAAGGAAATTACCATTGAATTGTGAATGATTGGTTACAAGAATGATGTCCCATGATTGACAGTGGGATTGATTGAGTAATGTGATTCCGT
This sequence comes from Globomyces pollinis-pini, assembly GCA_025399215.1. Classification (NCBI taxonomy): domain Eukaryota; kingdom Fungi; phylum Chytridiomycota; class Chytridiomycetes; order Rhizophydiales; family Globomycetaceae; genus Globomyces; species Globomyces pollinis-pini. The sequence continues at coordinate 42,575 of MU621188.1, read as the reverse complement.
TTTAATGAACAGCCTATTTAATTAAACTTGTTTATCTTATTCTATCTGACAATTGCGATCCAAATACTTGGGAATGAAGTCTGCACCATAATGAACAACTATGTGTCCATGGACTCCAAAATACCGAGTGTACAGGTACAGTCAGAAAGTATCACATCGAACAGTAAACTCACCACATGACGTTGACGCCTCTATGTGAATGACACGTAGATTTAAATAGTGGACCTTGGAACGAATCCTTCATTCAACCATGACTAAAAACTTACCTTATCATCAACAGAATTTAATTGGGGGCCAAACTGAAATAGGAAATGTTAAATGTTACGTCAGTTACCCTAAAACGGACACAGACACCACAGTTATTATTGTTACTTCAAAGAGGCATCAATTTCCAAGAAACTTAAGTGATTTATACGCATCTCAGTCTGGGTACTTGTGTGTTCTTCCTGACCTCGAAACAGAATTCTTGATTTCGCAAACCCCAGTCAACAGCCAGCCCAACATTGACAATGAGATATGGAGCCACTCTTGGAAAGCAGCAGGAGGGTTGATTCATCAAATCTTACACCAAAAGCCAACGTATTCAAGTCGACCACTCAAGACCGTGATAAATTCACTAAAAATTGCACATGGTGTCCAACACATACTCCTGGTAGGATGTACGGACACTGAAACACTCTGTATAAAGATAGCACAAGAAGAGGAAATGGTAGATGCTGTTTTTCTTCACGATCCTACCAATGTAACTATTGAATCATACTTTCAAAACATTGAGAAACCAATCTATATCCACTTAAACGCAGACAACGAGCAATACGCTGAAATGTACAATATAATGATAAATAAACCAATCAATCCTTTTGGTGACTTGATCCAATGGTCCGTTCAAAACGAAACATCAAATCAAACATTTTTTGAAAAATCAATCCAATTCTTCACTGATCAATTGATGATAAAAGTATAATCCACTCTCAATAAAACCTCTTTTTAATCTTTTTAAAATCGATACGTTTTTACAAAGTGACTTGTCTCGTGATTAATATTGTTGACGCGAATTTTAACTTGTATCTTTTGATTTAATTCCTTCAACATGTCGCTTACAAAAGCAGATTTGAGTACTATTAATGTGGTGGTCAAAGTATCATCAGTCGTTGGTTTCTTGGGTGTTTGTGGAATGCTCTATGTAAAATCAAACTTATTTAATATCTTCTAGTTCATTATCACTTCTAAGCATTCGTTCCGTAATCCTACGGGGAGGTTGATAATCGCGATTACCGTGACGGATTTGTTTGATTCATGTATAAACTCAAAATGATTTATATTAGGTACGAAGTTTATCGGTCGTTGGGGACCAGAGTCCGGTATTAATAGTTTTCTATGCCGAGCGCAAGCTTTTTCGATCCAGGAATTTAACCTTGCCAATGTGACTTGTAAGTATCGTTTGTTTAACAAACAGTGGGATTAATAATGGGATTAAATACAGTCTATCTGGTGTTATTCCGTGGATCAGTAGATAAGATCCAAAAATATGAACCATATATGATTGCCTTTTCATTCACCTTTCCGCTATTTTTTGCTATCTACCCGGTCGCAACTTCCATGGTTGGTGATGTTGATACGTAAGAGTTATAACTAATCTTTAGTTGGTGTTGGATTGGTAAGCCGTTTGGTCCTTTCCAGATCGGTCTCTGGTTTGGAATTCTTTGGGTAATTTTCTGTGCAAACATTGTCGTTTTGTCAATTACGGCTTGGTCTGTTAAAAAATTGGATTCAATTATGGCAGCTAGCGCCAGGTAACGATAGTATTTACTGATGAGTTCTAGTTCTAAAACTAAATCGTTTGGCCCGTTGATTATTAAGAGAATGGTAGCTTATTTGATTGCATTTTTGATCATTTGGACTCCTTCATCTGTCAACCGAATGTCACAATTGATTGCTGGCAGATCTTTTTTCCCATTGGCTTTGCTGCAAGCACTGGTCTCGCCTACTAGAGGATTCATCAACTTTATGGCTTATTTCTATACTTGGTATAAATTATTGCTTCTGACTCTTTTACAGGTGGCATTCACCTGCTGCTATGAGAGATAGAAAGTTCAGTCACAGTGTTGGAGGTTCTAGTGGCAAATCCAATATCAATTTAAAGGGATCCAAGCAAGGAAGTTCAGGAAATATTATCATGTCCAAGAGCAGCAATTCTATCAGTAATGGCTTAAACCTGGACAAAACTATTGGAAGCAGTTTGAATAATTTGGGACATAATGAACGAAAGCAGTCATTAGGAGATGTATACAATGGTAAACAACGTCGTGCATCTGCAGATGTCCAGTCCAATCTAGACAGGACAAGAACTAAAGCTGGTAGTGCTGCGAAAATGAAGTCAACTGATGAAGAAGACTTTTAAACAAGATCGATGTTCCAATAAAGTTTCGTATTCCTTTTAATTTGCAAAGTATTCAGTTGAGCATGATACTGAATTGATCTACCAGAGTCATTTTTCAAGCTAAATCTTGTGGTAAAATACCTACCATTAATAACCAAACCATTAACTGAGTTAGAGAGTTGCTTCATTGAAAACACTTCAGATCAAAGAAACTCCTTTTAACGACTTCATAGTTCCTGAGAAACTTAAATCATTCATCAGTCAATTTGAGGTGAAAGCCAATTTCATTTGAATCTATCACCTTCATTTTTTGACATTTTTGCTTGATGTTGGTGGACGAAGACCAAATGGAAGAATGGATTGATAAAAATCCGGAATATATCAATGACATAGGATCAAATAGAAACTCATTTGCTGGATCAATGTTGGTTAGAAGCACGACCAGTCAAAAACTGCCCTGGACAAACGCAGAGTTATCGAAAGATATTTTCAAACCTGATATACTACCCATACAGCAGTTATTTGAAGATCCCTCAAAACCTTTGGATAGATCTCAAAGCAATTTACAAAATGTTGGTAGTATACCACAGGAAAATCTGTTTAGGGACAAACATGATACACTAACTAAACATAGATTATCGGAATTGATGAATACAATTAGTGATAACCAAATCAGCTCTCAGGATGGAGGATCTTCAGGTTCGAGAAAAACTGACACCTTTTCTTGGCCAGTCAATAGGAAACCATCAGAAGAGAGTTCATCACAATCAATATTTAGTCTTTCTTTCAAAAAATCCAACCAGCAATACCCCAACCATATTGATTTTTTGGAAGACGCATCAGTCAACTCATTTAAATCCAATAGTATTTAAACAGATCTCAGTTAAACTTATAGATTCGGCTTCGGATATTGCAGACAGGAAAGAGCTTGAAGAACCTTTATCAATGTCCATGCTAGTTGATGATCAAACGATTGATCAGTGCTCCAAAATGTCAATTACACCATCAAGTAACTCCAAGGTCACCGTTGATATGGATAATCTAATTCATACTACTCCTGAAGCAACTGGTTATGACTTACTGTCGAAAAATAGACGACCTAATTCAGAAAGGAAGCTCTGTTTGGCTGTTTCGTCAAATGAAAAACTGGAACCCAACGAACATCCTGATGACATCAAATCTCATACAAAATCAAAACCAAGAGTCAGTGAAATTTATGATGTCGCAGATGATACTGCTGATATCTTGAACAAAACTGATGCATCGAGCGCCAATGATAATGTATTATCCAACTCCTTGTCATCGTCTCATAGCTTCTGTCAGCCTGAAATCCAATCTCGAGCGCGTGTAAGCCAAATCTACGTTATTGATGATACTGTTGATACTAATCAGAATCAATCAGTCACTCAATCGTCACAGGATTTGGAACATATTAGTCGTATTGGTGAATCACGTCGTCAAATGTATGATGGAAGTGACTTAGAGGTTAGAAGCGATCAATCATTCAAACAGTTCAGACCACTGAATAAGTTACACCATTCAGATTCACATCTGTCAATTGATCGAGTTTTTAATCCAATACCAAATCAAGTACAGTTAGAAAATAGCAATTCCAAAAATGCAGGGCGAAATAGCAAGATGAACCAAAGTTACGAATTTTTCCACTCTAACCGTAACATAAATCGTTCGCTTATCATGATAGGCCCTTCAGTTGTATCTACCATGTCTGATCAACGCAGCTCGCCTAGCCTAAAGCACCAACCAAATTTTCAAAGAGTAATGCAGGGTTCCGTGGATAGGAGATTAACTAAAGATTCTGATTTGAACTTTATCGATTTATCTCATCAGCAATTGACAACTTTGAAAAAATTTATTAGCATAAATGATCAATTTACCAGAGTTAAGCTCGATAATAACAATTTGACTTTTTTGGATCAATTACCAAACAGTATTCAATCACTCTACATATCTTCAAATAGGTCCGCAAAAAATCTTTAACTTTAGACTGTCCAATTTGACTAGTTTTTCACATTTACACTCCTTGTCCATATTAGATGTCTCACACAACAATCTATCAGACCTGTCATGTATTTCAAAACTCCTATATTAACAGTCAGCATTATCAACCCTAGTTAATTTACGGGAATTATATGCAAGTGATAATCAAATATGTGATTTAGTGCCATTATTGAAGTCGCAGCAATTGCAAATATTAGATTTGAAAAATAATTCAATAGAACATCTCGATTTTCAATTTTCCAAGCTTTGCCGACTCTATTATTTGAAATTATCTGGCAATCAATTGAAAACAGTTCAAAATATTGAAAGACTCCCTAAGTTACAAGAACTATATTTGGGTAAGGTTTTTTTATTGCTAATTACTTTAAGATGATAATCTATTAACCAGTATCCATTTTGGCAGGTCTATGAGGGATTTGAAATTGCTGAATTTGAATGATAATCAATTGCGAGGTTTCCATATAGATGCCATGCTATCATCATTGAATTCTTTATTTTTAGATCGAAATTTACTATTGCAAATTTCAAACTTTAAACTCTTCCCAAATTTGAAAAAAATGTCAATTGAATCACAACAATCAATATCATTGTAAAAAAATAATAGTATTGACAAATAGGACTCTAATTGGAATTCATGAATGCAGGCTAAAAGAGTTGCGTGTAAATGGGAACCCTACTATTCACTGGGGACATTTGGAGAGTTATACTTGTTCAAGACTAGAAATGGGTTTGTGTAAATTGATAGAGTACCCCAAAGGCTTGGTTGGAATAGATCAATTGACTTCTTTGCATATCGATCATAACCAGATATCAAATCTTGAATCATTTACCCGTTTGATTCATCTGAGAGATTTGTCAATTACACATAATTTGTTGACAGACATTACTACTACCTGTTCTGTATTGTCTATTTTCAAGAAGTTACAGATTTTAGATATACGGTATTTCAATTGAAGTTAACCCAACAGAGAAAATCCTTTTGTATCCAACATAGATAAGTTAGAGCCGACACAGTTATTGGTTTCTAATGCCATTGTAAAAATGCTCTTGTTATTGTCTTGCACCAACTTGAAAGTTCTGGATTCGCGAAGAGTAAGGCTGACAGACTATATAACTGCCAAAGAGAGAATGAGAAAATTGAAGTTAATCGCCACAGAGTTTACCAAAACGAGACAAGAGAAGCAATTTCACGATTGGCAACCAGAATTGTATCCTTTGACCGACATGACGGTTGATGAAGAAATCATTTGTGAACTCATTCAATGATTACTGACCATACCCTTATGAATGAAGAACATATTAGAAAACTGAATAATAAATATAAATTATTGCAAAGGAATTAAATCTTCACAAAACGATGGAGTCGAGTGATACCGTGCCCGTTCTTGTACTCAGCATTGAAGCAGTTGTTTCAAGTAGCCAAGTTGAGCTGGTGGATCGGGATTCACATGAAAGTGATTTTATTGTTGTTGAATCTTTATCAGATAATTTCTTACCTTGAAATTTAAACTCATGAGCATCAAAACCGTCGTTACAGCTCCAATCCATGCCGTAAAGAATGGATTGGATACCTACTCGGATATACTCGAGCGTATTATTAATCAGTTACTGATTTATAGGATCTCGCTTTCATTATGGTGCGTTATTTCCATCCCCTAGTTTAACACTGGTGGTGGTTTTAGCACTATTTACTCCTCTGTTCTTTCATCTATTTATGCCTTTATGGTTGTTTTTCTTAAGTATGTAAACTTTGGTTGATGTTTTTTAGTGGTTCCATATCTGATTACTTGGTCTATGTATTTGGTCTTAGCTCAACACAAGAATCCAAATAGACCTAAAATACTTGGAATCGCTTTACCAGCTTTACCACTCAGTCCCACAAGAGTGTTTAATGTAACTCACTCATTTTTCCGCTATATCACCGACAACGTATATGGTCCACCCCGAGAAGTATTTCAATTATATGTAAAAAACTTATGGGGTGCCAAGTTGAAATTAACCCAAAGTCACGTCAAAGTTGGGTTTGTTTTTGATTGTTTCTGATTGCCTTTATAGTAAAAATGTTACCTATGGAAGTCGAAACGAAAAGATGAAGTTGGACGTATATGAGTCTAAAATAGAAGAAATGGATCATGTTTCGCATATAAGTAATAATGATGAAAAGCGACCTGTTATTTTGTTTATTTATGGTGGAGCTTGGAATTCAGGTTATAACACATCGTCTCTAATAGTTAGGAAGCAAGGACTTGTATGCACCAGTAGCATTATCATTAACCGGACTTGGATTCGTTGTGGTGATCCCTGACTACTCTCATTGGCCAAATGCCACACCAGAATTAATGGTAGATGATGTTCAGGCTGCTATGGCTTGGACATTAAAAAATATCAAGTAAGCAGTCAAATAGTTGGTTGATGTTCATTAGAAAATACGGAGGTGATTCCCGTAATGTTACAGTTTTGGCACACGCTTCTGGAGCACATTTGTGCACTACCGCAATTCTAAAGAATGCTAAACTTTGCGCAGATTATCACTCAAAGGAAATGGAAAATGGAACTGATTCAGATGATATTGCTAGGAATCCGAACGCTCCTCGACTTCATAGAATATTGGGCTTGATTTTGTAATTTTGAGTTAATTTAATGATTAGAATATCCGGTGTTTACGATATCAACACTCATTATGAATTCGAAAAATTACGCGGAACTGAAGAATTATCTTGTATGTCCAGACTCTTTGGTAGTTTACAATTATTAATATGTAGAAAGTAACAGCACCTCATATAATAAGTGGTCTCCAACGGCATTACTAAGAGAATATGGAAAATCTATGGACTTAAAATTATTACTACCTCATATACCACACAATTGGCTACTTATTCATGGTCATCGTGATGAAATTGCTCCATTTGAATCTTCAGTAAACTTTGAAGCGGAGCTACAAAGCATTGGAATTGATAACTTGCAGCTCAAAACGTACGAAGAATCGTGCCATTCTAAACTCATTTACGATCTTTTTCTACCTAATCGACATGAAATGTACAGAGTGCTTGAACAATACTATAAAGACAGTCGTGACTTGAGCCGGTATCAGCGATGGGTTGCCATTGAAAAGAAGAAGAAGAATGCTAGAATTGCCTCATTTCACCAGTTTCAATATCAGCATAGTGATATTGCTGCTGCACGAGAAGAACCTCTTGGACGTTAAAATAATTTCGCAGTGGCCTTATTCTAATATAAACAACCTAATACTCTTGTCTATACTTCAATACGTGTAATTGAACTGGGAAAAAAGTTTCACAATGAGTTTAGAGACTCTACTACGACAAGCGTCATTTGATATTATTGTGCCTGCGACAGACGACTATACTATTGACAACGTGCTCAAATCTTCTCAACGGGATCATGTTTACTTTGGTAAGGACAACAAAGTTAACGTCAGATGAAACTTTAAAGTACTTTATCGTCGCCAAATTACCATCCCATTCTTTTGATAATGATCAAATTGCTGATTTCTTTAACAATAATGTGGAAATTCATGTCGTATCGACGTTTGGGGAAGCTGATGATTCATCAACAGTATTTGTCACTCAAGCAAAAGGATCTCAAGCGATTGAAAAATTCGCAGGTATGGGAGTAGATTTCCCTAGTATTCCTATTATTGGGAAAGAGGATCAAGTACTGTTTTCGGAATATTATTCAGGATCAAGTCTATCTGAAATTAAACCCATGTTCAATTCAAATTCTATTGCTTTTCCAATGTCATGCACAATAGGTATACTAGTTTAAAAAAACCTTATCATTTAGATATTGGTAGGAAAAGGGCTGGACAGTCACTCAATGCACGAATGACCATGACTGTACATATATCCGAAAAGCAATCGAATGACACGATCACTGCAGAGTTATGTAATCCCGATGATTTTGATGCAATCAATGCATTTGCAGGATTAAAAAATGGTATCATTCTATATTGTTTACCTATTTAGATCCTGTTTTCAACGATATTCCAACATTAAGTATCTCAAATAATTATAAAAAGCTATCAAACACTAATAATCTTCAATTCAACAAAACAGCGAACAAAATTCTTTCAATTTCACCTTTATTGACTTCGTTTATAAACGTCCATTCATTTTCATCAAATAATTCCATTATTGCTCTTGAATTTCAAATGTCAAAAAAGTGTCCTGATACAGCAAGTGTTGATATTACCGATATTAATGTGGAAATGTCTGGAGCGTTATTAACTCCATTTGTTCCAAATGAAACATCGATTGTATGAACTTTCTTCTGATAAACTTTTAGTTCCCTCAGACCCTAGGATATAGGGATCAAGCTTCAATCTTATATAAAGTGAATTTGTTTGATACTCAACATGAATCGATGAAAGTTGGATCCCCAGCAAGTTCACCATCAAACTCCGTAACAAATTTGACTGAATTACATCGAACAACAGGTGGTAGAAAGGGGATATCTATTGCAATCACATTAGAGACATCATTTGTCGGCCTTTGCAAACGTTTTGTCACGTATTTTTGTTCAAGGTTGCCTCTTTCTTCTGATGGAGGATTTTTAACTCGTGAACTTATACCCGCCAACTATGGCAGATTATTTGAATCTACTATTAAGCCAAAGTTAGATAGTATCACCCATTTCTCTGGCTTACAGTTTTCCTTAAATGGTATGAACTTGATTATTGAATGTTAGTTATGCCGCCTATTAATCTGCATAAAGTATTTTCAGTGCAGTTGTTGATAGCAAATACAGGTGTTCAAAATAGACGATTGGTTATTGAGATTCCACCTATCAAAAGCACGTCAAATCAATTGATTCGGTAAATAAATATGAAAACTAATTGAAAAGAAATGATGAAAAACCGCCAATTTATATGGGAAATAAAGGTACAAAGTCTTTCTCTCATATTTAGAATTCATAAATGAATATATACAACAAACTCAAACAAAATCTTCAATTATATGCTTGGAAAATCGAATTGAACTTAAACCTATACCACCAAAGTCTTGTAGATTGATCATGTTGCATTATATTGTTATTCAAGGCCGAGTACATGATTTGCCTGTGCTTAACTTATTTGATCAAGATTCAAATGAACAATTTATCTTAAAGAATACCTTACAGATTTTTGTTGAATAAACTATGATTAAAAAACAAAATCGAAATTTAAATCGTGTAATCATAATGATTTATCATTATTTGAGACTAAGACTTGATTTGGTTTATTTTTCACAATCTAGCATTTGGGAATTTTCGAATGGCTTGTCTAATCCCCAACTCTGCCATTATTTCTTCAGAACCTAATTCATTAATTATATGTGTTCAAGTACCCCCTAAAATTGCAGCATATTTGTATGTACGTTGTGCCATTTCTAATATTGGTTAGTGGATAAGTTCACATACCAATAGCACGTCCCATTCCAGTTTGAGTGATGGCTCTTCCACCAAAGATTTGAACTGCATCGTCAACGATATCATGGGCTGCTCTGGTAGAAATCAATTTTAAGAGAGCTAATGGCCCTCCTAATTTACTTGCAACTTCTCTGTAACTCATTTTGTTGAATTGATATGTCAAACTTTCCATCCAATTGGTGACAGCTTCCACTTTTGAAACCATATGGGCCAATTTATTACGAATGACGGGTTGATCAATTAATCGTTTACCAAATACCTTTCATAGTTATCAGACTGTGATAATTACCATTCTTTGGTTAGACCACTTGAAACATTCTTCTACAATTTTACGACATGCAAAAACTATTCCTGCAATGATACACCAACGCTCATGATTAAAATTAGCCATGATAACAAAAAATCCACCACCTTCTTCTCCCAGTAAGTTCTCCACTGGTACTTTGACGTTTTCAAATATAACGAGAGCTGTTCCAGCAGAAGCAGAGTATGATGTTTTAATTGGTTTTGTTTCTAAACCTGATGATCTTTCAATTAGGAGCATAGAAATTCCTCCATCAATAGTAACTGCTGTCGAAAAATAATCGGAAAATGTTCCATTTGTTATCCACTAAAATATAAGTCAAAATAAGCGCATACCTTTTTAATTCCATTGACAATGTAATATTTTCCTGGTTTCATTAGATGCCAATCTGATTACCATCGTCTGTTAATGTAGCAGTTGTAGTTATGGCCGCAACATCAGATCCCGCACCTGGTTCTCTACAAATGAACTTTTAGTATGCGCTTACGTGATTGCCAAACAAATCTGTTTTTCACCAGTCAATACCTCATGCATAACTCGATCTCGAATATGAGGCTTTGCGAAATGCATCACTGGAGGAAGACCAATCACCATTCCAGATCCCAAAGAGTCCTAACATTGATATCCGCTCATGGACTTACCTGGTAACTTGGATAACCAATGGTCATCAATTCTTCTTGGGCAATTTGTTCATGAAACTAATATAAACTACAGACATGCAATACATAATCAAATTCAGATGGTTTAATATTGGCAGGTAGTTTAAAATTGTCAAGATGTTTTCCTGGACCCATTCTACACGCTAAGAATCCAAAATCTCCCATTTTCTTCCAGATTTCCTTTGAAGCGATGTCTCCTATTGGATCATTGGTAGTAGCCTCGGGCAAGATTTCTTCAAGGATAAACTTTCGTATAGCTCGTCGGAACTCGTGATGAGATTTGCTAGAAGTTTAATCAAATCGTTGACAAATTACTTGTAATAAGGAGAATAAAAGGATTGAAATGCAGAATGCTCACCATATGGAACTTTACTGAAATCTCCTGGAACTGGAAAATCTATTTCAGGAGATTCATTTAGAATCTTTCCGATTTTCAACTTTTCGTATTTTTTCAAGACTTCTTGTCTATGAAAGGCATAGAATTGCTCTAGAAAGTTAGTAATCAATACGATCATTACCAGTGGCATCTGTTCCTGCGTGTTCTAATAAAAGCAATTCCCCACCAGGATGCATTCCTACAGATCAACCCAATTAAACTATAAACCTGCGAATTTAGAAATATCATACACTGTAGTATCAATAATAATCCAAGCATCATTTTCTGAGTTGTGTTTAGCAATTTCAGATCTGGTGAATTCTTTCATCTGTTTCTAGTATAGTCGTTGAAATCTACCTAAATACATTTTTCACCCGGTCCGGCAATGTTGGTCATGTGTAATGAACATCATAGTCGACACAAATCAAGGGGAAAATTCATTTATCGGCATGAATTTCCTGGCAATATGAAAATGGAATATAATTTAATTGAAGTGAACTTTTAAGGGCAAAATTCCAGATGTTCAATATCCACCTTCAACTATAAAAGAAATTGCATCTTTCCAGTAAAGTTTACCATGAAAAGATTACCGTATGGGTAGAAACTGGTTTAGAATTGGACCCAATGGAGTTGAATTGTATCGTTTTTTTTTTCTTTTTTTAAATTCAATTTCAACCCAATGGTAAAGAAGAGAGAATTGAGTCCTAAACCATTACTGGATCAACAGATGCTTCTGGAAGCATTTGAAAAACATAATGTGCCCAAAAAGCATGCTCAAACGATTTGGAGAAAGTTTATCCACAACAATGTCACAGACGTACGTAGTTTGGATATTTCCAAAAAAGCAATTGAAATTGTTGAATCAGAATTCACATATTTAACAACAAAAGTTATATCAAGAAGTGATGCTGAGGATGGAGCTACCACCAAACTGTTGATTGAATTACAAGACGGTCAACGAATTGAAACTGTGATTATGAGATATGGTGATGTTGCTCTGTCATCATTTCCAGCGGATGAAAAGGTTAAACTAATGCAAGAAAAGGATGGTGAATTACACTTCAGAAGTAAAAAGAGAGCAACAGTGTGTGTTTCTTCTCAAGGTAAATGCCATTTTCTTTTATGTTAGTTGGTTGTGCGATGGGATGTACATTTTGCGCTACTGGAACAATGAATTTATTAGCCAATTTATCAGCTGGTGAAATCCTAGAGCAATTATGTAAGTTTATGATTTATTAATAAGATTTAGACCACGCAAATCAGGTTGAAAAAATAAGAAATGTAGTTTTTATGGGCATGGGTAAAAGCAGGAAAGGTTTTTAATATTAGGTGAACCATTGGATAATTATGATGCGGTTGTATCTGCTGTTCGTGCAATGATTGATACTGCAAGATTTAGTTTATCACCTTCAAGGGTTTCTGTTTCAACTGTCGGAGTTGTTCCAAGATTGCTCACCATGGCAAAGGATTTGCCTGAGGTTGGTTTGGCTTTGTCTTTACATGCTTCCAATCAAACACTAAGAACACAAATCGTCCCAACTGCAAAAGCATGGCATATAAATAAGATTATGGAAGCAGCTGACAAGTTTATCGCACAGCAAAATGCCAACATCAAGTCAGAGAATCGTAAACGTCATGTTTTAATTGAGTATGTGATGATTCGGTAAATTTGTTCATGCAATTAATGATTTAGTGATGTGAATGACTCTATCGAAGTGGCTCATGAATTAGGTCAACTGCTAGAGAACCGAGATGTTTTATTGAATGTTATTCCATATAATCCAACAAGTGTCCCTTATGATTATAAACCACCATTACCGGAACAATGCAAAGCTTTTGTTGATGTAACACGTACTTACAAAATACACACTCTTCTCCGACAAGAACTTGGCCAAGATATTTCCAGCGCTTGTGGTCAGTTAGTGATTGAATCAAAGAAATGCGGCACAGACGAGCTTGTTGCAGATTTAGAAGATTTAATGGCTACTGGTACTAAATCGAATACCGCAACTATTCGTAAACGTGCCAAAAAAGTGGTAAATGGAGAAATTAGTATCAACCATATATCGCTTGATAAAGGGAAACCTGAAATAGAATTGGGGCACTTTCAAGAAAAGAAAGTAGGGGTTATATTGAAATATGTTATATTTGCTCTAATTAATATTCTCCTCTTCAGATTCCTATGGAAGTTGCTTTAAATAGTATTCAACAATTTCTAATAAACAACACTTTTAACATATAAATTTACAATCTTTCATTTGTCTTTTAACACTTTCTGTTAGTTGTTCATCTTTCTAATGTTTTCCACAATTTCATTCAAAACTTCCTGTATATATTCATCAACATTCTCATCTTTGACTCTTGAAATAGGAACGTGTAATACAAAATCAGGGCTATAAGCTAGCCATTCAGCATGCTCTGGGATATTGTTATCTGGAGTTTGGTTCACTAACTCGCTCAGAGTATATGCCCAACATCTAGCAACATTGGCGTTGTTGTAACCTCCACCGCCCAACAACAATGTCGGTAAATTATACTGGACAGTGGTATGGATAGCATTTGAAATATCCCGTATTCCTAGATCTTTGAGATTCATCATTGGTACCTAAATTCCATCCGCCTAATGGATCTTTAGCTAACCCATCCATTCCACACTGCATCACGATACAATCAAAATTATTATTGTCCATTAGTTCAGTTAAAACTGAGTTATATACTTTTTGAAATGTTTCCCCAGATAAACCTAAATGATTAAACAACAATAATTACCAGGCAGTAGAGGAACATTGATAGTATGATACATGCCCTTTCCAAATCCAATATCTTTGATACTGCCCGTACCTAAAACAGATCAATATAAAAAACCTATACCTAGACCTGTTATTGACAGCTTTTTTACCTGGAAAAAAGCCTGGCAGGTATTGATGAAATGAGACGGTTGTAACTTTATTTGAATGTGAAAATGCAGATTCAACAGCTTTAAAGATGAATCATGAAATGGGCATTACCATCGCCATGATGAATATCAATGTCCAGATAAAGTATTCGTTCAAACTTTTCACGCAGCAAGGTAAGAGCTAATACAATATCATTCACATAACAAAATCCTTTTGCTTCATCTCTAATCAATATTAGAATTCATTCGATTAAATGTGAGTGAATGGTGCCAAAGGATCTTACTTGAGAGAATGATGTCTACCACCATCTACATTTATCACTACGTCAAATTGATTTTTCATTAATGTTCTGGCTGCTGTTAGTGACCCTCCAGCAACTATAATTATTCACCACAAAGTTCCAACTCACCCCATAATATGTATTCTGTAATTCCATCAAAAGCAAAACAATCTCTATTATTAATCAACTTGTATTACTCTGTTAAACCATACTCTTCCATTTCTTCTTGTCCGATTTCATCTTGTTTACCATATGAATACTTTAACAGAAAATCTACAATTTACATGATAAGGCAATCCGTACCGACATAATCACTTGAATGGTATTCCAATAAATCCTCTCTTGTTGCTTTGGTCGGGTTAAAGAGATGAATTTGATTGAATAATTGATAAGAATCAATCAATTGAAAGCACAAAGAAGAACGATATTGATTCTTTGGTAATAAATCTGCAAATCGGGAAGCTTTTTCTGAATGAATGTAAGCAATTGAGGTTGAACTATTCATAAAAGAAATTAAAAAAGTATCTTGAGTTGTCCAGTAGAACATTCTATTCAATTCGTACGCTCCATTTATATCACAGTTACTTTACTGAATAAATCACAATTACTTAATGAATAGATAATTAAACAAATTCTTACTAAATTTGAATACACAGATATTAAGCATGCAAAATAAACGCGATCAAGTTCAACCAAGGGGTTTCTTCGTGATGTGATCAGATCTTCACTCATTCTGCTATCGCTATCATATTCCCTACTAATTTCGTACTTGGTATTGTGATCTTTTTGGTTTCAGTCATTCTAAGGAAGGTGTGGCGTCGCGTGGGGAATGCTACACAATTGTCTGCTTTTGTTAACATAAAACTTCACAAATGTCTGAGAATCATATAAGTATTGAGGATACCAGTCCCTTGCTAGACGACCTCCCAATACTAAATCATAGAGACTCTGAGGATGACGAACTCATTGACGACGATGAAATTAAGATTAGAATTGTCAGAACCGTTCCAAAGGGTACCATTCTATCATCTTGTATAAACTTATGTAACACTATTTTGGGGTCAGGAATGTTGGCTATGGTATTTTGTTTTCTTTTGTTAAATGTTAGCCCTCTGCTCTAGCAGGTAATTGGACAAACTAGTATGTTTATAGTAGCAACTGGAATGGGGTTAGGAATTCTTTTAATTGCATTCTGTGCTTCTTGTTCGGCTTTTGGACTCTTTTTGTTGTCACAAATTGCTGCTCAAGTTGGTCGAAAATCTTCATTTTTCACCTGCGCATCAATTACTTATCCAAAAGCAGCATTGTTTTTCGATTTAGCTATTGCGATTAAATGTTTTGGTGTATCTATCTCATATCTGGTCATTGTAGGAGGATTGGTATATTTTTTTTGTACTGAATTATTCATTAGATGCCTCAAATAGTTGCGGCCTTTTACCCTGAAACAGCATTAGATTCATTGTGGAGATCAAGAGATATGTGGATCACAGCATGCATGTTTATTATCGCACCATTCGCCTTTTTACGTAGATTGGATTCTTTACGATACACATCAGCTGTCGCACTAATGGCAGTCGTTTATTTACTGCTAGTTGTGGTGTCATTTTATTTCTTTCCTAGCCAGGATATGCCAGAGCCGCCTACGTTTGGCGAAATTGAATGGTTAAAATTTGATTCGAACTTTTTATCACATTTTCCTATTTTTGTTTTTGCTGTAATTTAAATTTAATCTAACCTTGCATTAGTTTACTTGCCATCAAAATGTAAATGTGTCTTTCTAACCCCAAGATCTTTTCAGTTCATAACGAATTGGAAGATAATAGTTCTCGCCAAATCAATAAGGTTATTTCCCGATCTATTGGAACATCTTTTGTTGTCTATGAGACCATTGGTGTCATAGGATACTTAACATTTGGTTCGAACGTTCTATCAAATGTTATTGCGCAGTATCCAGCTAGTGGAATTATCACTGGCGGGCAATGTGCCATCGCATTTTTGGTATTGTTTAGTTACCCATTGCAGTGCCATCCATGTCGTATTTGTTTAGATAAAGTACTTCCATATGGCAATCCGCATGATCCAAATATCTCCACCTCTCGCTTTACTTTAATCACATTAGGAATCATGGTGTCTTCTTATATATGTGCCGTCACTATAAGTGATCTGTCTACCATTCTGTCACTAGTTGGTGCAACTGGATCAACAACAATTTGTTACATCTTGCCGGGTATATTTTACTACAAATTAGTCGAAACACAAAGACAGTTAAACGAAAGAAGACCATTTCTACAAATCCTAGCCATGTCAATGGTTGTGTTTGGATTTGTAGTGATGTTTACTTGTCTGGGCAATATTTTCTTTGGATCTGGAGCAGCTGGCCATTAAATTGTTTCTTAAAATAAATGTGATAATACTGAATAATTTGTTTCCATACTAATTGCACAGTAAATCTCGATGAGCAATTCAGAGCCAGACTTCATTATAGCCAGGTATTAACCCATTCGATCTGTGTTGCACTTCAGCAATTGCAAATTGGCCACTCCTTGTATCGTTATGGTGATGTCAGCCCTTGTGGAACTTCACACAAAATTTTAAATTTGATGGATTTAGGTTCAATATTGACGATATTAGCAGTACTTGCTGTGTTGGTCGCTCTATGGATTAACCTTACCACTGCCCATCCAGCAAAAGATAAAACTTATCAGTATTCCATTGTGGATACTTCTTACCAACAAGTTCCTGGCGAAGGAAAGGTATTGAAATTACTATCATTCATTTAGCCTAGCCTAGAAAATCCAAAGTCCCCTTAAAAAATCCGTATCCCCCTGGCTTAACTTCTCTACACCAAAACTTTTTACAAGGTCTTCGTACTTCAAAAAACGACCCATTTTTAGGAACCAGAATCAAAAATGGTGTAGTTGGTATTGATATATAACTCTTAATGACTAGGCCCCTATGTTTGGGAAACATACCAAGATATTTATGATCGCGTCAAAGCCTTTGGGTCTGGATTGATGAAGTTGGGAGTAAAAGAAAATGAAAACTTGGGGATGTATTCCATCAATCGAACTGAATGGGTAACTGGGTTTTAATATTCATAATTGCAATAGATTGTCGCTGAACATGCATCTTATATGTATAATTTAGTCACTGTCCCGTTATATGATACTTTGGGTGCTGAAGCATTGGAATATATTATTACGTTGACAGAAATGACTACTATTGTCACTACTTCAGATAAAATCAAGGGTTTATTGGCTATTCGAAAGAATATTCCAAACTTAAAGAACATCATTGTTATGGGAGAAACTGGGGAAAACTTGATAACTGCTATTCGTGATCAAAAACTCCAATACTTTTCATTTTCGGAAGTTGAGAGTTTGGGTAAAAGTCACCCATTACCAGCCAATCCTACTACAGTTGATTCAATCGCGACATTCTGCTTCACTAGTGGTAAGCTTTTGATTCTTTAAATATATAGGAACTACGGGGCTGCCTAAAGGAGCCATGATTACACATGGGAACATGTTGAGTTTCATTGCTGGTGTAATTGCCTTGAAAGACAGAGATGCATTTCCGGAAGTATCAAAAAATGATGTTCACATCTCTTTCCTTCCTTTGGCTCATGTATTAGAACGGTGTGTACAAGCAATGGTCACTTTCTTTGGAGGTCAAATTGGATTCTATCAAGGAGACACCTTGAAATTGTTGGAAGATGTTGCAGAATTGAAACCAACATTTTTTGTTGCAGTTCCTAGATTATACAGTCGTATTTATGATAAAGTTTGGGAAGGTGTTAGAGCAAAGGGAGGAGTTACTGAATGGTTGTTCAATACTGCCTATGAAATCAAGAAAAAGAATTTGAAAAATGGGGTTGTGACACATTCATTGCTTGATAAATTGGTTTTCAAAAAAGTTAGTGCTCGGTTAGGTGGTCGGGTAAGGTTCATGTTAACTGGTGCTGCTCCAATTTCTCCTGATGTACTTGACTTTTTAAGAATATGCTTTTCTGCCTATGTTTTAGAAGCTTATGGTCAGACCGAAAATACTGGAGGTGCAACTGTGGTAAGTTCTTTGCAATACTGATGTCAAGACCGACTTACGCGACTTTACCACTGGTACTGTTGGGGTACCCATGCCACAAGGATCCATCAAACTTCGGGATATTCCAGAAATGGGTTATACGTCTCAAGATAAACCATTCCCTAGAGGTGAAGTGTGCACTCGTGGTCCACACATCTTTAAGGGATATTATAAACAACAAGACAAAACTAGTACTTTTTACTTTGATTTAACAAGTAGACGAGACTATTGTAGACGGCTGGTGTCATACTGGTGATGTTGGAATGTGGGATAGCCAAGGAAGATTGAGAATCATTGATAGTAAAGTTGCCTTTTTATTAACAACCTTTTAGGAGTGAAAAAGTAAAGCAAAACAAGTAACTAACCACCATAGCATTTTCAAGCTGGCTCAAGGAGAATATATTGCGCCTGACAAGATTGAATCCATCTATTCAAAACATCCTGTTATTGCTCAATCATTTGTATATGGTGATAGTTTACAACCAACACTCGTTGCTATTATTGTTCCAGATCCAATAGCGTTAGATGCATGGTTGGTGTCGAATGGGTTTAAAAAGTATTCAACTTTAGAGAACCTCAATATCACTGAAATCCGGCAAACTTTTACAAAGGAGTTGAGTAAATTTGGAAAGGAGAATGGATTGAATGGATTTGAAGTGATTCGTAATGTTATGTTTGATATGACACCATTTTCACCAGAGAATGGATTATTGACACCAACTTTTAAATCCAAACGACACGAATTGAAACAATACTACCAGGCACAAATCACTAAAATGTACTCTGAATAGGTTGATCATTGATAGCTTCAATAAACAAGCAACTTTGAGTTTAATTTTTTTTTAATTTTTTTTCCAAGCCACCTTCATTGGAAACAGAAAAAAATTTGAATTCAGTTTCTTATTTCAATATGATTCGCATTCCGATACCATCTACTTTTCGAAGACCAAAGATCATTGGATTTTCGAACGCTATTCTATTTCAGAAAAACAGGGCCTTTGCTAGCACCACAGATGCACCTGAAGTGGAACCAGCTGTAACTTCAAGGTTAGCTGCATTCTCTGCTAGAACAGGCATTGTCTTTGAAAATCAAAAGGAATTGCTTGATGCTGTGACCCATACGTCTTATACAAAAAAAGAATCAGATATATCTAGTAGATATCAATTTTTAGGTATACAAATCTTGATTATTTAATTTACATCAGGCGAACAAGCACTCAATTTTTATACTACTGAGTATGTTATGGCTAAATATCCACTTTTACCAGCAGAAGTTTGTGAATCAATAGTGAAAGCTTACGTTGGAGTTGCACCATTAGCATCCGTTGGACAACAATTTGGGGTTCAATTTATCATGAGATGGAAGGTACTCAAGGACATCACTAATCATCAAATAGAATTCTACTGAAAAGTCAGAAAAAGTAGATATGGGTACTCCAATGATTAGAAGTTGGATTATACAATCTCTGGTGGGAGCATTACATTTAAATCAAGGTCCACAAAAAACAAAGGAATTCATTCGCAATCATATTTTATCTCGATCAATTGATTCAGAAGCTCATTTAGATGCTTTCTTAAAAATGAATCAACCTAGAAGAATGTTGGCTTACCTAACCAAATCTCAAAATAAACCAACTCCTGTTGCTAGGTGATTGAATTATAAAAACTCATTTTAGATTGTTGAAGGAAACTGGACGTTTTTCAGTAGCTCCTGTATTTATAGTTGGAATGTATTCTGGTCTTGAAAAGATTGGAGAAGGATATGGAAGTTCATTGAAAATGGCTGAAACTAGAGTATAAATGATTTTGAATACTAATCTTTAGGCTGTTAAAGATGCACTTATGAAACATTATTTAGTTGAAGTTAGAAATGCTACAGTACCTACTGATTTTGAATCAGAAGAATCTATTAGTTTTTTATCACCTGAATCAGATGCTGTAAAATCAGAAACTGTGAACACTACTACATCAGAATAAACATTAAAATTATTATGTTAATGAATTGTATTTCTTGAATATTGAAAACGAATAATACTTGATTGCAAACAGGTTCAATATTATTTATTAGATTACTGACCAGTCAATTTGTAATGATAGTCATCAATAGTATTATACAAATGTCCATCAGCCGACAAATTTTCAATTGTATCTCTAATCAAATTAATAAAACAAGATTAACTTGATTTCATTTTCTGTAGCAGCACCTCGTAATCGATGAAAGATATCATGTATATCACCACCTTCTGCCGAATGACCATATTGTTGTAACAAAGATAAGATTTGTTGTTGTAATGGATTGAATTGATTTTCCCCAAATCCAAATGATTGTGGCATAGCATAAGCTTTTATCAAAAATTAAACATTGGTTTAGGTTACCTGATTGAGCAAATCCATTACTGTTTGGATCTGATTTCATAGCTTTTGGCTTTTATGTTAAACGAATTAAATTTACCAATGGTTTCGTTAATGCATAATGTGTATGAATAACACTAAGATAATGATGTGTGATTTCATCAATAGAATCAATTGGCATGACTTTAAAAGCACCAATACTTTTCTTTGAATGAAAAGATTTCAATTGTCCAATAACTTTTATATAAGTTCCATCTCTAAAATCATAAATATAAAAAAAGGATTACCTTGGTACATCAGGTGCTATTGAATCTTCATCTTGATCGGCATCAGTATATTTACGAACATCAATAGATCCTGTACCATCATCTACCGAATACACAGTATTGTTTGAATTGATGACGACTTTATTGATTCGTCCAATTAATATCACTTGATTTAATTCTTTATCATCCACCATAAATGGTGCATCTGGAAATGCTTGAGTAGCATCTACTAATTGTTTGATTGTTATGGCTCTTAAACTTTGGTTTTGTGAACCTCCTCTCTAAATGATTAGTTTTTTCTAAATCAATTCAAATACTGTTTTGGTACTTGGTGATGCTCCTTGAGATCCAAATGGATTTGGAGATACAAATCCTCCTCCTGTTCCACTTGTTGCTTGATATCCTTGAGTAGAATTGTTTGTTGCTGCCGGTGCTTGATATCCTCCATAACCTTTTTTGATCAATTCATGCTTACTTACCCATCATTTTTTTCTTCAAGTTTGGTAAACTTATTTGGTTCGGACATTGAATTTCAAAGCCATAGCTGGATTACAATGCAAAGGTATATTTAGTTTTGAGTTTCCATTGATAGTTTGAAACCTAAAGTATATTGATCATGAATCAAAATGTAATTCACTGATCCTTTGATTCGCGTTGAGGTATCAATATCAATGAGATTTGTTTCTCTTACTCTATATATCTCATCTAAATAAAAACTCAAAAAATATTTTTATAGTTGCTATCATATAATATTTATTGACACTTAAAGGTTTTCAGGTCTTAGACCACGGACGGTCTTTCCAGCTCTCCACATTTCTTGGTCAGCAATTTCTTTCAGTTCAGCTTCAAGACGTTCTCTGTAATCTGGTCTTGAGTTTTCAGCCAAAGAACGTCTGGTTTCAGTTCCATTTTCAACACTTTCGTATAAAGCTTCAAAAACTGGCTTGGTGGCCTTGTAGAATTCTGGTGCCCAATCAAGAGCACCACGACGAGCAGTGGTGGAACACACAGCAAACATCCAGTCCATACCATTTTTGGCAACAAGTGGGTAAAGGGATTGGGTAGCTTCTTCAACGGTTTCATTGAATGCTTCAGAAGGACTGTGGCCCTTTGATCGGAGCACATCATATTGAGCCTTGAACATACCTTGGATACCACCCATAAGTACACCACGTTCACCAGTCAAATCTGATAAGACTTCCTTTTTGCTAAAAATAAGACGAATAAAAAAACTTACAATGTAGTTTCGTAGATATAACCAGATCCAATGGCAACACCAAGAGCCAAAGCTCTCTCCTTTGCTTGGCCAGTAGCATCTTGATAAACAGCTACAGAGGAGTTGATTCCACGACCTTCCAAGAAGAGGGAACGAACAGTGGCACCAGATCCTTTTGGAGCAGCCAAGATGACATCAACATCTTTTGGAGGAACAATACCAGTTTGGTCACTGAAAATGATACCAAACCCATGTGAAAAGTAAAGAGTCTTTCCTTTTTTGATATATGGAGCCATTCCTGGCCAAGCATCTCTCTGACCAGCATCGGAAAGAAGATTCATGATAACGGTACCCTTTTCAAGAGCTTCTTCGATAGGGAAAAGGGTTTTACCAGGTACCCAACCATCTTTTTGGGCATCTTTCCAAGATTGACCATCTTTACGAACACCGACAATAACATTCAAGCCATTGTCCCGCATGTTAAGGGATTGGGCCATACCCTGAGTTCCATAACCAATAATGGCCATGGTATCTTTACCAAAGATCTGCTTCAACTTTTCTTTTGGGTAATCAGAACGTTCATAAACAACTTCCTTGGTACCACCGAAATCAAGGGTTTTTACACCACGTACTTGAGTTCTGGATGCAGAGACAGGCAACTAGAGATTAGATGACTTGAAGAGGATACCTTTGACCTGGACACTTGGGCCATAGCAGATCTACGGGAGATTGAAGAGAATTGTCTGATGTATGGAGCAATGCGTTGGATGCGATTCATTTTTTGTGTTTTTTGAAAAGGAAATTTCAGAACTGAAGCCCTTTTAAAGATGCAGGGTGTGTGGCTTGATCAATCAGAATCAATCTCATCAATTATCTTTAAAAAATGTTTCAGAGATGAAACCAAGATGTTCATCACGAATTGGATATACTGAATGACGTTGATTGTTTGTAGTGTACTGCTAGCGCGTCTTTTTGATCTGTCATTCGTACTACTGCATCTGATCTCATTTAAATCACGTTTTGTTGGAATGAATAGATTTATCAATTTGTAGAATGAATAGATTATCAATTTATTAATCATGCTTCTCAATTTAACCAGGTGGTAACATAGTTGCATCAACACCTTCGGAATCTTCAATCACTGCAGTGTTATCTGTTAATCCATCAATATGAGAACGTGGCATGGCCATAGCCCCTGATCTGGCTGCTTCTAAGATTCCATACGGTTTAAGTAATTCAACGAATGCATCGATACGACTTGGTTTTGCAGCCAGTTCAATAACTACAGATTCCATACTGACATCCACGACGCGTGCCTGGAATAATCGTGCCAGTTCAGTGATTGTTTGCCTCTGTAAAGAAGAAGAGACGAGTGATGATAAACCATCGGCTTGATGCTAATTAAAGTCAATACACTGAGTCTAATGTAACTTTAAATTGTGGTTGGGCAAGTTCACATATGTTGCTTGTTCTTACCTCTACATCTTGTAAAATTGAATCGTCACTTTCAAATTCATGTGGTACTGTAGCAACTTTGATCAAAAGCATTTCTCTGACTACGCATGCAATGGCACTATACTATAGTTGTAAGTTAAAACATGAACCATACATCCAAAACAGCCCAGACAGGAACGATATCTTCCAATTGCTTTCTGGCTTGGTCAATCTTTTCATCTTGGCCATTGATAACAACTACTTATTAGAAAATATGTAACGTACTAGTCATTCTTGAGAGATCATTAACTTCAGTACGAGCGACTACCAAAGATTCGATGTTAATGCCTCTTCCAGCCAAGATTCCAGATACTCTTGAAAGTACACCTGGCTCATTTGCAACCAAACAATTGAGAGTATGTCTATTTAATGGAGCATTATTAATAGGGGGAGCATTGTATAAAATCTGAGAAAGTTAATAATAATGGAATACGTTATCGACAGCTTCTTTTGCACTAGTAGGGGTGATATTAGTAGCTATGAAAGGTAGTCTAGGACGACGACGTCTAACTTGTAAAGAATTTAAAGAAGAAGAAAAGAGACGCTTATAAATCAATGAAGACATCAATTAAAGAAAGAAATCAAAAAAGATTAAAGATCTTCTTTTTGCCACAGTCCAAATTCAATCAAAAAAAATGATGAAAGGAAAATCTAATTCATTCAAAGCTTTAGCTGGTTTCGCTGGTGTAGGAATTTATGCTACTACTGTATACGTTTCTTACCATATTTATAAATTATCAAACTTACCAAGTCCAATTCCTAATTGTCATTTACCTGAAAATCAATCAATCTCTGAAAAAATTTATACTGATTTAGCTAATACTTATGATGATTCTGTAACTTGGGATGAAAGATTAATGTTGTTAAAATCAAAAAGAAAACAATTAACGAATTTAGCAAAGGTTCGTAATTGGTCATTGATTTACCTTAGGGTCATGTTCTGGAAACAAGTGCTGGAACTGGTAGAAATTTGGATTTCTTTAAACCTGAAATCATTGCTTCATTGACTATATCAGATTCATCTCAGCAAATGTTACAAAACGCTTTAATCAAATTCAGACCTTTAAGAGAAGCATTTGATAAATTGGATATTTCAGTAGACTTTAAATTGATGGATTCAGAGAATTTGTTATATAAAGACAGTACATTCGATACCGTTCTAGATACATTTGGATTATGCTCTCATCAAGATCCAGTCAAAGCATTGACAGAGATGAAACGGACTTGTAAAGAGAATGGAAAGATATTATTGCTTGAACATGGAAGAAGCAGGTATGAATGTTGAATCTCAGTGTCTAGTTATTCTTGGTTAAATAATGCATTGGATAAGACAGCACTAAGTCATGCCTTAAAGTGGGGATGTTGGTGGAATAGAGATATTGAAGATTTAATACGACAGGCTGGATTAACTGTTGAAAGAATTGATAGATACCATTTTGGAACAACCTACATGATAGTTGCTAGTCCTAATAAAACCACTAAAGCTGCATAGTCAAATTGCATGTATAACACATTTTAACTTTATAGGATATTAATGCTGCGATTTTATTTATTTAATAATTCCCTTGTTATTTGGGAATATCATTGCGTTTAGGTAAACGCATATAAGAATCTGGAAACGTAGAGAGGAGATTAAAAGTAAGAGGTGGAACAATGACATCAATGATTTTCAAATCGTAGAAGTATTCATCTGATTTTTGATCACAGAAGAGTTTTGGTGAATTCAATTTAGGATATTCAAATGTTCGTACAATGGATACATCTGGTTCAGAAATCTTACTGTTGCTATCCCATTTACCGTCTAAAGATATAATAGAATTCCAATCATGTTGACTTTGATGAGATACCGAATTAATTGATGGCGAAAAATCGTCTGTATCATCAGATTTGTTTTTCTTTGGATTATAACGCTTATACTTATTTTGCTTTTGATAAATTGATGAGCGGAAGGTTAATGTTTGATGATTTCTTGGAGTCAATGATTTCAGGTAGTGTATCGTTGATGGGGTCTGTAATGTGTTATTCATTAGATCCGAAATACAATAATAAGATATCAAATGACATATTTGACCATCCATATCAATTGAAATATTTTTTTTAATTAAACCTTTGGATAAGTGATGATATGGTGTTACTGGTTTCAGTATCCAAAAGCATGGAACGCGATTTGTTTGCTTGTTTATAAATCAAAAAGTCATTGACGATTCTATCATTGAATATGATTCTAATTTACCTAGAAGGACCCCAAGATAATCCTTCAGTCCATCTCTTTATGTTTGATTGGGATTCTATATAAATAAAACAATCACCACTTTTCAATAGATGTCTTTGAGATTGATTTAATCTATTATTTACTGGATCCAATATTTTGAGCAAACAAGCTTCCATCAATAATATAGCATCCATCTTTGTATCCACATATCCGTGGAAAGTAGGATGAAGAGAATGCATTGCAGGAAAGTGATAAAGTTAAAATTAAAGTTATTTCAACTCTCATCAAATATTTTTAAGAAAGTTTAAATTAGACTTTTTTCAACTCTATTTGAAACACATTCAAAAAATAAAGAATCCATCATGATTCCTGGTTCCTGTTCCTTTCTTGCTCACAGTGAACTTTAAAAATATATTCTAATCTAGATTACTTGGACATTGAGCGTATCATGACACAACAAATGTGCTTTTATCAATAACCTCTTCCAAATCGATGAATATGTTCAAAAAAGTGAGGTATTCGAATATGGTATTTAAACGAAAAACATCAGATATTAATTGATAAAGGGACTACTGCTACGCATAGTAAATTCTTTGGTTCAATCAGTTTGTGAATACAGCACTAAACTTAAAAAACAGAGAGTACTAAAAATGAATGTATTAGATTCAACGATGCTTCAAATAGTACTGTATACTTTCAAGAGATGTAGGGTTTATAGCACCACGTATTCCATGTCTGGTATTGATGATGGATGTCTCCAAATCAATGTTCTCTCCTGATAACCCCTTCTCCTTTGAGTAGATTGCATAAGATGTGAGAGTTTGAAGCTCGTTTGGGATAGCGCACAACACAGAATCGTCAGGGTGTAGAATGGACTTGAGGGACCATGATTTATCTTTCGAAAATATGTAAAGGAGATTTTTCCGAAGGGGATTTCCAGCATCCAGTGCTTCGTAGACCTCTGTGCAAATTCTTCGTGTAAACTCGGATTTTGAGTTTTGAGAATGATCGTATACCACCTGAAATTCAGTTTTATCAGTCTTGTTGAAGAAAATCAACATTTGTACATAAGATCCAACAAACGGCTCGAGGCCGTGTTTTTGATATTGTTGAAAGAAATATTGCTGTACCATTTTGGCATTTTTTGGTTGATCAAATAAAATGCTGTTGATTAAACCTTCAGGTTCAAGATTGCACACATTGTTCATCATTATATCTAGCATTGACTGAGTTGGTTGATTTCCGTGGGCAATATACCGATGATAATAGTCCAATGCTTGTTCCACAAACCCACCTTGTGCCAACCCCATAATGATTATATGGTATTGTTCACTATCCATACGCATTTCCAACATTGATTGGTGTTTCATAATCCATTCTAACGACTTTAAGACAGTCTTTGGGTTTGTCTTTGATATTTTGTCCAATTCAGATTTTGACAATCCCTTATCTTGAAGACTAATCATCAAATCTAAATGCGCTGCGAAAAGGTATGTATAAGCATTTCTTGGAATTAGAGACCAATTTTTGCGTAGTATGGTGAAGAATCGCTTGTGTAATTCCATATCTCCCAACTTGATGGCTGCTTGTGACAACATCACCAGAATGTTAATGGTTAGATGCTGATAGTGCAAATGATATGAAGATTGAATGAACTCCATGCCTTTAAGGATTCCATCTGTCTCCAGGATAGATTGAATCATGCACTCCAACATACTTAAATCCGGTTGAACATCCTTACTTTCCATATTTTGCAGAATACAAACACAATCAGCGTAGTTTAAGCCATAGCGACTTGCTAGAATACGTACATGCCACTCCAGTTTATTATATTTAAATTCCGATGGCTTACTATCTCCATTTTCCAAACATTTAATTCTTTCTAGCCAATCTTGGAATTCGGACCTCAGTGAATATGATATGGGCGGAGAAATGATATTGGTTGGTAAGGGAAGATTTAACTCGAATTTAAAATATTCATTTATCAAGCTTCTTGATACTTTGGACTTCTCTTCTGGATTCTCCCACATTGTCTTCAATTCCAAAGATGAAATGTGTCGAGGTTTGAATCCTTTGGAACAACTTTGGATATTTGGTGTCCATTTCAATCCAACAGAAAACATGAAAAAATGATCAGGTGAAAACCGTATTCCTATCCAAAAGCATCCAAGGTAGTGGCACAAAAACGTAAGCAACTGAGTGGTTCGGCAATATTGAATATCCATCAGCCGAAACAAGATTAGTAACGACACCAATGAGAAGTCGACATACGTGTATCATCAAACTTACCTTAAACTCTTATTTATCAATACTTATTCATATTATTGATATCCAAATCATTTTATATAAGCGATATGTACACATTTGAAAAAGTCAGGTATAATTTAAAGGTTTTTAGTGACAATTGATAGGATTTAGATAAAAGAATACGTAGAAGGCATAAATGCAGCTGGTGAGTTAGACTTTTTAGGAAAAATTGCATTAGATGTAGCAGAACCGTTACTAGATAGAGAGGACGAACTATCATCTGTAGAATTGTTTAGAGCAAAAGTTTGGTATCTGTCTGATTGTATTTTATTGAATATGATTTGATTTGAATTTCCATTTTATGAATTCCAGTCTGTTTACATACTCATGAAGTGCTATGTTGTGATTGCTTCTTGCTTTTTTCAGAATCCTGAACAGAGCAAAGAAAAAGCACCAAGCGAATGGAGAAGCGAAAG